>APFE031757948.1:40392-140883 GCA_000404065.3 Pinus taeda
CTCTCTGCTTGGAATTTTCTTCCATACAGGAATCCTCCACCCAAACAAAAAATCAAACCCCTGAACCCAACAACTAGCCTAAAATCATCATCAACAAAGCTAAATCATTAAGAGAGAGCCCTCTCTGATTGCAGGTGGGCTAGAACCTGCAATCCAAAGATTGGTTTGTGGTTACCTCGGCCGTATCCCTTCAGGAGCCTAGGGACAACCTGAGTGATAACACCTAGTTGATTTATGTCTTTTCTCTTTTTGTAAAAACAAAATATTTGCATTAGGCATATTTAATTTCAAAAGTAGAAAATTGCATTGCATTATAGTTTTCATTCAATCATAAAAACAAAAACAAAATTTCTCCAACACCAACCCACACCCCCATTTGATCATATGGTACAATAAGAGCCATATCACCATTCACGTTTGCATGTAGAAGAAGAAGATAGCAAAGAATGTAGAAGAAATGGATGGAGATGATAATAATGAGCAAGATCCTCTCATATTTCTCATTCAAGATACTGATGGTAATGTGCACATGAAGAACATCCCTCCATCTTTTCTCCCAAAATTTCATTGTCTAAGGTCAGAGGATCTAGAAACTTTCCTATTTTAATTTGAAATTGTTTGTAGATCTTATGGTTACTTATTAAAAACTAAAAAACTGAGATTGTTTCCAGCAACATTGAAGGATAGAGCTCTTAGATGGTTCATGAGTTTAGGGACTAATTCAATAAGATCATGGAATGATATGCAAAAGATATTTATAGAAAAATATAAAGATCATGATCTTAAAGAAGAAATGTTTAGAATTAATCAAAGAGAAGATGAGAGCCTTGAGGATCTAATAGAGAGGTTCATGTACAATGTTAATAGGGGAAAACTACGTCATTTAAAATCTGGCACACTAAAAACCCTCTTACTTAGAACAATGAGGGATGAGTGGATTGATCTCCTTAATCTCATGAGTAGATGTGATGTATATCAATTATCACTTGAGGAAATTTGTGAAACATGCTAACACATATCAAAAGGAAAAATAAGAGTAGGTAAATTAGCATCAAGATCAATAAGTCAAGCTAAACTTGGAAAGTTGTTTGATGATTTTAAAACATAAATTCTTAGCAATCTAATAAAACAAGTAAAAATTTTAAGAATGCAAGATGAAGGAAAAGAAAATGTTGATACTTGTGTTGCAGAATCACACGATGTTAAACATTGTCCATCATTACCGAGGTTGAAGGAAGTTCACCAAGAGGGCAATGGAGCAAGTCAATTGCCAATGTAGCAATATTATGTAGCTCCAAGAGGACCATGGCAGCCTATTCAACCTGATATGATGCAAGAGAATAATTCACAATTTCAAGGTTATGCATATCCACCTCAAATTAATTGGAATGCACCCTTTCCTTGGGAACACTGGCCAAATTAAGTCCAAAACTAATCTTGACAAAAAGGTGCGCAAGGAACTTATGGGATCCATCCACAATATCCTCAGTATTTTCCTCAATATCCTCCATACCAAACTCCATGTTATCCTTACCATTCACCTCCACCACAACCACAACCCCATCCACATCCATCCCAAATATACACTCCCATTCAACTACCTGTACCACCATTTCCAAACCCATACATTGAAGTAGCTCAACCCACTTACAATGCTGAGGTACAACACTGCCAAACATCTCCTCTTGAGATCAATGGTATTCACCATAGCTCAGGAAGAGTATTGCAAAAATACATTCTCTTGATATCTCTGAAGGAATACATCCAAAAGAAGAAGATTCGAAAGAGAAGATCAAAGAATCATGGGTTTCACTTGATGAAGAGAAAACATCAAAATCAGAGATTGAGAGAGCTCGCTCATGCTTACCATCAAATCCTCCTTGTATTCAAGAGAAAAATTAGAAAAAAAGAGGAATATTTGAAGGTCATGGTAGAATAAGACATGAAGAATGATCCAGATAAGCAATCAAACCAAGGGCATGAAAGTTATATTGAGGTTTGGTTCTAGATAGTCACTAAGTTGCAGCATCACTCTCTTTTTCAAATATGCTTGATCATTTCAAAGTAAAAGCATTTGATCACTCAAATCCAAGTACATGTCAAAGCATACATTTCAAGCCTCCACATCATTTCGTCTATCATTTTGATGTGCACATGGCTCCACTGGAAGTATTCTTATACTTGAAAGTGATTTTTTTTTTCAAGTAGGGTAGGGTAAGAATAAAAAATAAAAAAAAGAGAAAAAAAATAAAAATCTAAAGTGAAAACCTCCTTGGAGGTGCCTCAGATTGGCTCATTGATTGAAAACTTCCATGAGGTGGTCAATGGGTTGGATAAAAGGAAAAAAAAAAAGAGAAAAAAAAGAAGATCCTAGGTGAAAACCTCCTTTGAGGTGCCTAGGCAGACCTATTAGTTGAAAACCTCATTAAGGTGACTAGTAGGCCTTAAAAAAAAGAGAGAAAAATAAAATAATCCTTGCTCTAGGCATGCATGTACTCTCCATCATCTGCAAGCAACAAGAACAAAGTTGGTACCAAAAGGAAAATTGGTCAAGCCTAGTCAAAAGAAGTCAAATTTTTACTTTCTCCTACTTTGCACAAATTCTCCAACAAGGCCAAGGCCATGCCATTCCATCACCCTCATTTATTTTCACCATCCACCCATCATTCTCAAGCTTTTACACTCTTTTTCCTTGTTGTCCTAAAAAACTGTAGGATGCTTTGTTATACTACAGGATATGAAAATACATAGAGCATAACTTTGTTTTTGCCATAACTTAAAACCATGCATCCATTTCCCAAGCTGTTTCAGGGGAATATGGATATGGATGATGGTAACATGCTCAAGTAATTTCAGCAAATTCTAGTGCACGGTTTCCAAGAAATTGGCCTCCATCGCCTTCAGCCTTTTTTGCATTTTCTCAACATCCGTGCATCCATTTAAAAATTTGTTTCATGGGGAGATGCATATGGATGATGGTAACATGCCCAAGCAATTTTACCAAATTCAAATGCACAGCCAAGAAATCAGCCTCCATCACCTTCAGCCATTTTTTATTTTTCTCGAGATCCATGCATCTATTGACCAAATTTTTCTATGGGGAGGTGCATAATGATGATGGAAACATGCTAACAAAGTTTCAACTCAATCCAGTCTACCGTTTGTTGAATATGGAAAAAACAAGTCATTGTCCTGTAAACCTACAGGATACAGAACAACACCTACAGGATTGGTAGTGAGAAGTTTAAAGGAGATCCAGAGGTCAAATAAGCTCCTCCAGATCTTAGCAAAAGCATCAACATCATCAACATCACCATCCAACACATACACATACACATCAACTCAGTAGTAGCATGCATGTATCTCCAACAACCATCAGGTAGGTATAGGTATGCAATACTCTTGAGCATATTATAGTTAGAAATTTGTTGTCAATGCATGAGAGATGAGGTTTAATAAGCTAAGGATGGATCAGCAGTCTCAGCTCCCTTCAACCAGTTGATTGTAGTTCACTCCTTCACTTATGCAATGTTAAAAAGCCAAATTATGAAGGGTGATGATTTCAAGGAATGAGGACAACAGTTAGAAGAAGAAATTTTTGCAAAGGCCAAGGTCACCAAAGCACTCCAAGCCCTCCATCCACTTCATATTCATTATCTATTCATCATTCATCCATTCCATTTCATTCTTGAAAAAAAAAACAAAGAGAGCATCCTCTTCATTTTCATGAAATTTCCATTTGCAAGTGTTATAGGACAAAATGACCTCCTCTTCAACTCAAAGGTGAAAGATAGCATGGCTAAAGCAAAGGCCATAATTGCAAGCCTTGATTCCACACTAACGCTCCCTGCACACTACTAACCTGCTTTATAAAGCTTGTTACCAAGCATAGAGGAGCATTAGTCACCCTGCTAACATAAGTTGTTAGACCAGGGGGAGTGTTAGTGAAATTAAGAGAAGTTCAGTGGGTCAAGCCAATGAATCTGCTCACAAATATCTAGATATTTATCCCTAAATTTGCTCAAGAAAAGCAAGGAAACTCAAAAAAATCAAATTATTTGGGAAATTCCAATCTGAGATTAAAGCCAAATGGGAAAAAGCTTGAAAACAGGGTAGGTTCATGGCTTTTCCCCTATGAACTCTAGGAGGAGCTTGGAAGCCCTAACTCGATTGCTACATAAGCAGTGAGAGGGCCACTCTGAAAAGGGTCAAAGAATTTGAAAGGATACCCCATTAATCTATTGTGAACTATCATATACTTAAAGAAGTGCGCTGAAAGAGAGAGAGAGAGAGAGGGGAAGAAGGGGAACAGAAGGCTAATACAACAAATGGTTATAATCACTCTTCCATTATAAATATAGAACTACAGTTGTGTTCCCTACTCCATAGTGTCGATAACATTGTTCATTGAGCTGTTCATTTCAATACTTGTCAAATTGAGTGTTTTAAGTTGTATACAAGTATATGTTCATTGTGCATTCTTATATTAGTTTTCTAGATTGTATGTTGTGATTGCGTTTGCCTTTCCTTTGTGCAGGAATTGTCTTGGAGCCAGCTTTGGAGGAGTTCTTCTTGGCTACATTGAGATCTCCAAACAAATCTAGAAGGAGATTTGAGGTGAACACTCTTTCCATACTTGGTTAACTTATATTTGATAGATGAACATGTGTATAACATGGTAGCTTCTGCAGATAATCTTACAGACTGTCAAAGGTCCCGGGAAGGCGTTTGAGGGTAGTTTTCATTCTTCATACATTGTGAATTTTACCCCATATCAGAATTGGCGACTCCAGTAGGGATTATACATCTAGTTCCCAGTTTACCCAGACTCCTTTCAGTTCTTGTCTTTCTTCTAAGAGCTCCCTACTTCAAATCCTTTTCTGATCCACCAACTATCTTATTACATCCTACTAGTTTTCATTCACCAAAAAAATTGATCATAAGGCCCTCTTTTTGAGCTATTTCCCTCACTAACGCAGGTTAACAGGCTAAACAAAGCCTTATAAAACATTGTGCCTGTGTACGGGGAGCGTTAGTGGACCAACTAACTCTCAGTTTACACTGAAATAGAGCGTTAATCTCCCATTTCCATGATTTCCAGAAGATTTTCTTGACCAAAAGCGGGGGGAGGGGGATAATTTTCTCATGGGCTGAAGTAAGATCTGCAACTATATAATGTTAACAAATTTGGTGTCCTAAAAATTTATTTTTAGGAAAAAGTTTTAGTTTTTCTCTCTTAAAATACATTTTTTTTAAAAGAAAGACTGATAAATTGTCTTCATCCTTCTATCGAAATAGTTGTAAACTGCTTCATTTTGGTTTTCAGTAGTTGTTAGGAAATATTGGAAAAAGAATATTTTGGTTATGCTAGTGTTGAATGGCTTTAGATGCACAAAACAATCTATGAATATGTAGAATAAGACTTGTTCGCATAAGAAATTGAAAAAAAAAATCAGATCATTGTTCTACATTATTTATTGAGTCAAGAGTCTCACCATATTCATATGTCAACACCCCTACTGAAGACAAATAATCAACTACACTTAAAATTTACATTAAAATCAATCAGTTATTCTTTTGAGAAAACCAACATTAGCTAGGCTAGGATTTGGGATAAGCATGTGAGTGAACTGCCCAAGGTTGAAAACCAAAACTAGTGTCGTTCACGAGTGAAAAATCATTCCGCACTCATATTACCAATACCACTCCACTAACAATGGAGCGAAATATGAGACAACATCAAACTGTAATTGAAGGTACTCTTACATATCCTTTGGGCATTCTGTGTACTAGGGGTCCCTTCGGGGATTTCGGAACTGAGTCAGTGACTCAGGTTTCCTGCCCACACAACATGTTGTCTATGACTATGTCCCCCCTAGTAATTTCTGTCATTTCAGGTATCTCTAGTGGCCAAACTTACACAAGGTGACTGGGACGGGTTGTCCTAGTACCTAACACAGACGTATCTACTTTGTCTTCAGTTTTTAGGAGGGTGCTTGTCTTCACGAGAGTACTTGGCCCCTCAATTTAAGGTTCGGGTGAAGCTCTGGAGTAATCGTAAGCATACATTTGGTCATCCTTCTCTGTTATTCATTGAGATACTGGGTTTCATCTCCAGTGATCGGTGCTTATTAGACGAGGTACTTTCCCTATATTTGATGATTGATATATTTAGTGTATTTTTTATTTTTAGGTACCTGAGTGCATTCATTTTTGAGACTTTAAAGAATATCACATTAAAATTTATTTGATAAAACTTAACGGTCACTGTGGCTACATCCGGCCCTCGTCGTCACTCCAAATGATTTTTAGGACTTCCTCCACTCATTGTGGAAGATCCGTCGAGTTCCACTAACTTAGATTCCTCATCTTTGAGGAATCAGTCTCCTAAATCTCACATGAGATCTGTGTGGAAAACTGATGATTCAAGTTTGCTGGAGGATTTCTTCCTCACTTTAACACTCTGCTCACAAATCTGTCAGACCCTATCGTGGTTCCTATGTTACTTGCACTTCCTTCTTCAGTAGGTGGAACTTTCCCATCTATCCAGTCAACAACTCACGTGTTGTGTAATTTTAGAGACAATGTTGGTCCTCTACCACTTCCCCAGTCAACGGTCATCATAACACTCGTAATGTGGAATCCCGCTATCCCGTTTGTCCCAGGTATGACAACTCACATAACACCCTCTATAAGTGGAACCCAGTAGATGCCAGGTTCCACTCCTATGATGCCACAATGCATACCTTCGACAAGTGCCACATACAGTGCTCCATATAACACTCAATGCCAAACTATGGGTGCGGTTCTCGTTTACCAACAACATGGTCGGCCGCCAATGTATAGTTCCAACCCCCAAATTCAGATATCTTGGGGGGTTCCCAATATGCACATGCTGGTAGGGAATGTCACAGTTCTCGCTCCGTTCTCAGGCATGCATGGACAATCACTGATTGACATGAGTGTTCCCTCTATCAATTAAAGCCAAATGGTGAGTTCTATGTTGGTCGGGAATCCACAAGGGATTCCTAACCAATGCATGGACGCACCCTACTCACAGACTAAAATGATTCAAGGGGGAAACGCTTATACTGGGGGAAATTTCATACCCCATTACCAAAATCCTCATGGAAATCCACTCTACAACACCATACCGCAAAGTAACTGCTACACCATGCAACCCATGTACACTATGGGGAACCAAATGATGGGAGGAGCATAGAGCTCCTCAAGTCATCCGTCATCACCATGGTCTAAGTCAAGGGCACTTAAATCTCTCCCTTCTTTAGCAATGTTGGATATTCCCAACTTATAAAAGCTGAAAAATGACCCCATCTACCATAAGTTACAATGGTCGCTGATCCCACATAAAATACCAATGGACATTCCAAAGTTTGATGGAAAACAAGGGGAGGATCCGGGCACCCATATCACCACCTACCATCTCTAGTGTGTTTCTAACTCTATGGTGGATGATAGTGTCTGGTTACATCTTTTTCCCCACACCCTCACTAGCAATGCCACGAAATGGTATATTAAGTTACCATGGGCGTCAGTAAATACATTTGATGCTTTAGTGATGGAGTTCCTAAAGCACTTTCAGTTACCTATCTACTATGAGACTAGGACAAAGCTCCTTACTTCATTTCATCAAGATACCTCCACCCACATCTCTAATCATATTCATGAATGGAGACGTAGGAGAAGGTTAGTCAAAGCTCCCATCCTTGATGTTCTCTTAACAGACTAGTTCTGTAAGTCCTTACTCCCACAAATCGCTAGAGATGTCGTTCTAGGTGGTGTGGTCACAGAAGACCAATCCATATGTTGTGCCTAGCACTTATATTTCATTTATTCACAGTATGTCACTCTTTATGACATAATCCCCCATGCTCCTGGTAACCCCAATGCTTCCACCACTCAACACCCTAGGGTGCACGCCGACAGGATTGTCGGCGCAACATCTGGGGTCACTGTAAAACAACTCAGTGGTTCCATTGCCAAGCTGGTAGTGGACCTCTCTACCAAAGCAACTACTCTTCCTACCACTACAATAAACTCTGTGTAGTCTACACAAAAATCCAGTGGCAAGAACAAGAAGAATAAGAACAAGACCTCTCCTTCTAAAGAGCAGTCATCCAAGTAGCCTAACCTAAAACAGAAGGTCGTTGTGCCTATTGGTGAGGAAAAGGATAAAGGCACCAAATATCACAGAGTAGTAGCCTAACCTAAAACAGAAGGCCGTTGTGCCTATTGATGAGGAAAAGGATAAAGGCACCAAATATCCATGCAAACTCTATGCTGAAGACCACGTAACTTGGTGTTGTCCACATCTTCAGGAATTCACAGACTACCTTGCTAAAAGGGATTCTGGTAAGGCACCTGCTATCCTTAGAAATCCTTTTCCTACTCAATAGCAGCAAAATCTCATTGCCAACCAACCACAACCCACGCCAGGGGGCAATGATGGTTTGCAACATCCTTTAGCTGGTGAAGTATCTTCTATCGTTTATACATTTCAAACGGTAGAACTCACCACAAGAGTCAAATCTTATGGAGCTCCTGGTGCTCCGACAACAAAACCATCCTTAGGTCAAAACCCATCACTGCCTAATGATCTACATATCGAAAGGCCCGTTGAGGACTTTGTAATTCAACCCACCAAGGGGGAACTTCGATGCACAATGCACAATACATCTGCACATGCCACCCAACACTACAATATCATAGCGGATTTGGTGCAAGTGTCGTCAGCTATGTTAGCACTCGAAGTATTACAAACATGCCCCAGCCAATGGAAAGCTTTGGTTTCGGCTATCAGAGGTATTGACCCTAAGGATTCCATGCTTGCAATTTTTGACATGGACAAGTGTAAACCTCCCCTTTCCCACCAGCTTGCATTTTAGGTGCATATCACTTTGAAAGTAAAGGTATACACAGAACTGTCATTGACGAAGGTGCTTCAACTTGCATCATGTCAGCTTCATGTTGGCTCACCCTAGGTTCCCCAACCCTATCCCCACCATAAAACTCTGTTAAAGCTTTCGATGGCCACACCTTTATCCCAAAAGGATACCTAGCCAGTTTCCTCATCACTTTTTATGGGAAAACAGTAACGGTGGACGTAGAAGTCATGGACAAGAAATTCGACTATAATCTATTATTGGGCCATAGTTGGACATATGCAATGATAGCCGTCGTATCCACTATCTTTGTATCATTCTATTTCCATTGGATGGAAAAGTCATTATAGTGGATCAATTGTCTTTCTGCACCCCCGATTATTCACCATTACCAAGTGGCTCCATACCCCTAATAGGAGGTGGAACTGACAGTTATGTTAGTATAGGTACTGGTCTACTAAAGGCTTCTTCCCTTATGGGTCATTTTCCTCTTTAGCTGCCCCAGGTTTCATAATCGGTCAACATGGTTTCATCAATTCCTCATGAACTAACCGATCCTTGGATCCTAATGACTCCTTCAGACCTTGACACATTTAGAGACTAGATGCCGCTGTCACCAGCTGAATCAGCCTACCAAGGCATTCAATCCTCATCCACATCTCCAGTCATGTTGGTTATCACCAACAGTACCATCACCCTTCCCATAACTGCTCCTCCTTTAGATCCATTCAATCAACTCATACCTATGGACAAAGCCGTTCAAGAAATTATGAGTTTTGGAGAGCAACATTGGGAGGATTAGCACCATCGTGCCCTGATATCTAATTCCGACATGATGCATCTTCAAATCCTATCCTCTGACTTACCAGAAATTATTTCCTCACCAAACTCGATCATCCAAACTTTGGATGTAGAAGAAAACATGGGTGACACTTCCAGTTCATTGCCCATATATATTGCAGTCATGATAGGCATCGTGGAAAACACCCAGATACGAGAAGATTGCAATCTTAAGGAAGTTGCAAGCTCCACCTACCTTCATCAAGAATTCAATGATGACTTCATTTGGTCTCATGAGGAAATGCTCGACTTTAATCCATTGTTTGTCGCACATGAGATCCAACTTTACAGCGAAGCAAAACAAAATGGGTGGCTAATCCCTTCCCTAGAAATAGCAATTGAACCCATGCCCAGCCCTACTTCCAAAGAAGAATGCCTACTATATCTTAAACAGCTAGATAAAACCCGTCGAGATGCCGATTTGGCACTCGCAGCTCACAAGGAGCGGGTACAATCCCAATTTGCAAAAGAGGTTAGGTTTTGTTCTTTCCAAGAGGGTGACTTCATATTGCTCTATCATCCAAAAGATAACCTCTTGGAGGCATGCACGCTTCAACCTGTTTGGCTAGGTCCCTATGTCGTAATGAAAGTCCTCCCCACAGGGGCTTATGAACTGCAGGATTGGGAAGGAATCCCTCTCAAGGAGCCCAGATATGGGCTCTATCTAAAAAAGTATTGTGCTTAGTATTGCACTGGGCATGTGCTTTGTAATTTTATGTATTCATAAGTTTTGCTTACCTTTTTTGATGTGATTGGATTGCTTTGTTATTTAGTGGAGTACTTGTCTCATGCACTCTTCTCGCAATGTAGATGTAGTCGTTCCCCTTACCATATGTAGGATACGTGGATGGTGTCAGTCGTCACACATGGCACATTGCATCAGCTGCTTGGGTCATCTACACACCTGAGTTAGAACTATTTTGCTCCAGGGGGGTCTTTCTTGCTACTGCCACCAACAATATTGCCGAGTACATGTCTGCCATTTCACTTCTCATGGAAGCGTCATCAAGGGGCATATCCAATCTGGTGGTCAGGTTAGACTCCCAGCTAGTCCTTATGCAATTGAAAAACCATTATCACATTCGTAATCCGACCTTGTTACATAACTATCTAAGGGTGCAACTCTTGGAACGTCAATTTGAAATCATCACATATGAGCATGTTCCTCTAGAATTAAATACAGTCATTGATTTGTTAGCCAACTATGTATTGGATTGGCATTTGTCTCATTCTTTGTAGCAGCATGCATGAGAAGTAAAACATTTGCTAAAGTTAAAAATTTGTTACAAAAAACATTTAAAAACACATTTACACCGCCAAAATACCAAAAATATATGTATATATATAGATCGAAATCCAGTTTTTTACATCAAAATATTCCAAAACCTGGATGATTTAAGTACAAAATGGCTCAAAGCCCAAGTACAAGCAGTCATATAGCTATGCCATAAATCCTGCTAAAAATAGCCTATTACTCTAGAAAAGCTAAAACAACTCTAGCTACCCTCCGAAGAGGAACCAGAAACTGCTTAGGTACACCAACGGTGTGCCACTGCATATCAGCGGGAATCTCCCTCATAGGAAGGGGGGACACCCATAGTTAAACCCTCTAGGTTCCTCAGAACCTCACAGAGAGTGTCAGCATCGCCCCCTCCAGCAAGTAGTTGGTCGCCTCATCACACATAGCTAGGTTAACCAGTAGGTCGTACTGGAACCACATCTATGTTAAGCATAAAAGTTTCATGTCAATTCTTATTTCACCTTTAAAAAACATTACATATACATTCAAAAGTGCAAAAATAATTAAGTACTGTCAAAATTATTCTCACCTTGAGGACCTTAGTTGGTCCCGGGCGGTACAATCAAGTCTGGGTCACCGGTAAAGTCCATGCCTTCATAGCCATAGTCATCAACAATCACAATTTGGCTACGGAGCCACTGGAAGAGGTCTTCGTCAAAAAAGTGTCGGAGCGGTCCTCCTCCTGTGCGAGGATCAAGTGATGACCAGTGACCCTGCCTTGTCTCCCTCGGATCAAAGGGACCTAAGCTCATCCGTGGGTGCATGAGAGGTACCCTCTCAAGGAAAAATGAGACTATGATAGTACAATACCCAACACTATGTTGGCTAAGGGTCTTGCATGCTATTAGTTCTACCTTCAATTGGTGAAGCACTTCTTCGCAGTAGTTGAACATCTGTGGCTGGACATAGTCAACCGCAAGAAACAGTTGAGCCTTTTTCATTACGTGGGGACTTTTTTACCCCACCAACCACACAATCAACCATAAAAATTACCTCATAGATCGAGATCGAATCCTCTCTATAGGGACTCTATTGCTAACTAGTCCACTCTTAGGGATGTAGTAGATCTATACTAGCTCTGAGATAGATCGTGGATCTGACCTACCACCGGTGAGGTTTTCTTATGCCCCACGACAAAACAAACAAGTCAAAAAGTAAATGTCATCCCGGTCAATCGTCAGCACCTGATCTCCAATCCTGAACACTTGCTCGTGTTCATCCCAAAGCTAGATGATCCAACTCAGTAAATCCTCCTATCCTTTCATCAGCTCTAGCTTTGCATACTTCAATAAACTGCAGCGGCGTAATGCAAGTATGCATGCTAGATCATTTTGCATCAACAATTCCACATTTTCATGGGCCCGTTCTCTCCATAGGTGAGTAATTTCAACATGAAACCCACACAAAATAACCCTAAAAACAATTAAAATGGGGCAAAATCACTTAAGGAATCCATGCATGAGGGTTTTCACTGCGCCCTACATCCCTAACACTACCCCCATTGTTGCACAAGGAGGATTAATGCCCTCCAGTGGCTTGTATAGAGCATTTAACGCTCCCTACTAGTCATTTGGAGGGTGTTAGTGCACAAATAAGGCTTTGGGGCACCTTAGATCTACAAAATTCCACCCATAAAATTGATAAGAAAGGTTTAGTAAGGCATGGAGCAAGGTTTTATCTCTCACCTGGGATTGACAGCATGTCGAATGGTTGCCCGAATCTCATGCAATGGTTCGCATAAAATCTGCTCCTCTTTAGCTTCAGTAAGCTCTTACAAACTTCAAAATAGTGAAAATGATGCATGTGAAAGCTCAAAGCATCTCCTTATATAAATTTGAGAGACATGATTTTTTGAAAAATCATTAAAGAGGAAGTAGTCCATTCTCCATTATTTTTTTTATCATGCATGAACTGAGATAATAGGAATTGTTGCTTTTTTATACTTTTTACCGCTTTTGATGAAAGTGCTTTCAGGAATGAAAAGTAGTAAAAGCTGCATGCAATTCTCAATAGATCACTTTTAGGAATATTTTATTGCTCTTTAAAAAATATAAACATCTCCGAGTTTTCATCATTGCACTCATTAACTCTGTACGATGATGGTTAGAGCACTTTTAGGGATATTTTATTGCTCTTTAAAAAATATAAACATCTCCAAGTTTTCATCGTTGCGCTCATTAAATCTGTATGACGATGGTCAAAGAACTTTTTGTGATATTTTATTGCCCTTTAAAAAATATAAAAATCTCTAAGTTTTCATCATTACACTCATTAAATATATGCAACGATGCTCTGAGCAACTCTTTTTTGATATTTTTCCAGCTCATAAACTGAAAAAGACCAAAGGAGCATTCTTTTTAGGCACTTTTTTCTTGCTCTTTAAACTGAATAAATCCCAAGGTATGTCTTGCTGCTCATTAACCTTGCTAAAGATGACCCAAGCATTCTTTATATGTTATTTTCTCACTCATTAAACCGAAAAATCCCAAGTTTCTGTTATCGAACTCATTAAAAATAGATGGCAGTAGCAAGAGCGGTTTCCTTTTTGGGACAATTTCTTGCTCTTAAATAAAAAAATCACTGAGTTTTTCCCCTCCTTCAAGCTCGTAAAAATATGAAGAAGGGATGAGCCGTTCTTTTCCCTCTTTTTCTCGCTCATTAAAATGAAAAAGATACCCTGAGTTTTCTTCATTTAACTCATTAAAAATTTTGATGAAGGTATTAAGTTTGTTGTCGCGTGACTCATTAAAAATTCATGACGAAACACAAGTTTAGTCCATCACCTCATAATTGTTACAAAATGAGGCCGACATCTATTGAAAATAGTTTTCTCTTTATTCGGGTTCAATAGATTAAAAGACAGAAAAGTAACTGATCTGGGTATAGTATTAACCTTTTGTCGCACCCTGTTAAAAACTATGACAAAGGGACCACCATGGAGTCTCTCTTTATGATATTTTCAGACTCTCTAAATATGAAAAGACCACTAAGTTGTTTAGTCTATACTCTTTAAATTACACAGACAAGATATAGGGTCGTTCTTTTTACGATACTTTTCTGACTCTTAAAACATGAAAAAATCAATGAGTTTGCCTGTCTAGACTCAATAAACTAATTAGATAGGGAAAAGAGTCGTTCTTTTTGTGATCCTTTTTAGACTTTTTAAAAATGAAAAGATCGATGAGTTTACCCATCTAGACTCATTAAATTAAGCAGATGGGGAAAGTGGAAAATACAACTATATTCCGTATTAGAAAGAATGGTTTGGTGACAGTGCTTCCCTTGAACATGGCACTCCCTTAAATAAACCTTCATTTTGATGGCCTCTCAATATGAACCCTACCAACCTATGAGTTTTAGCCTATATACCCTGATGTAACTGCATCTCCGTATTCTAAACACTCTGTAGTGTTCATGAGTCTAGTGTTTTCTGGTCAAAACTATTGTTGTGCCTTCTATTGTTCAAGAGTTCCCATTTGTTTCCTCTATCAACTGATCATACATATCCTTTCATCATGCCCTTCGTTGTTTAGACCCAAATTCTCAAAAGATTCCTCAAAAAACAAAATGATTCTTGTTTGGTTTCGTGTCGATTGATGTAGAACACGTCATTGCCTACCTTTTGACAGGTTTCTTCCTATTGAATTCAGCATTCTATCTAGGAAGATAACCCAGAAACACATTCAGTGCCTTGGTACTTGCAGAAATTAGTGGCAGGATATCTTATGTTTGATCATGGGTTTTCATTATTGGCTCATGGTCAAGCGATTTTACGAGTGTTTGATGATAAAGAAATCTCTCACACTCGCTAGTTTGCACTATGCATCTTGGAGACCATCACCATTATCAGTGGCCTTCCTCACATCTATTAATGTTCTCCATTATTGACTGGTAATCAAATGATTTTGTGCATGTTTGACATCAACACATCTTATCACATGTACCAATCTATGTTGTTTAGTAAAGCAAAAATCAAGACCTTGGGTAGAGGCTTGCATCATTCAGCCTTGTTTCCTCTCCCAAGCTGTACATATTGTTCTTTGGAGACAACTATGTCAGGATGATCTATTATGACACGGGATCTGCTCTGTGCTTATTTGTGCTTGAAAATAGGGTAGGTTCATGGCTTTTTCCCTAATGAACTCTAGGAGGAGCTTGGTAGCCCTAACTTGATTGCTACATAAGCAGTGAGAGGGCCATTGTGAAAAGGGTTAGAGCATTTGAAAGGATAGCCCATTAAGCTGTTGTGAACTATCATATACTTGAAGAAGTGAGATGAAAGAGGGAGAGAGAGAGAGAGAGGAAGAAGGGGTAAGGGAAGGCCGATACAATGGATGGTTATAATCACTCTTCCATTATAAATACAAAACTGCAGTTGTGTTCCCTACTCCATAGTGTCCGTAACATTGTTCATTGAGTTTTTCATTTTGATACTTGTGGAGTTGAGTAGTTTAAGTTGTATACAAGTATATGTTCATTGTGCATTCTTATATTAGTTTTCTATATTTTATGCTGCGATTGTGTTTTCCTTTCCTTTGTGCAGGAATTGTCTTGGATCCAGCCTTGGAGGAGTTCTTCTTCACTACATTGAGATCTCTAAACAAATCTAGAAGGAGATTTGAGGTAAACACTCTTTCCATACTTGGTTAGCTTATATTTGATAGATGAACATGTGTATAACTTGGTAGCTTTTGCAAATAATCTTACAATCTGTCAAAAGTCCCAGGAAGGCCTTTGAGGGTAGTTTTCATTCTTCATACATCGTGCATTTTACCCCATAGTAGCAGGTCAGCAAGAAGGATGGTCAAAGAGGAAAGGAGGATCACAAAGAGATCACTATCACTCACATTTTTATTTTACCACCCATTAACATTCATTCCTCCACCATTTCTATCATTTTTCCCACTCCTTTACTCAATTTACAAAGGGACTATATTTTCTACAGGATGATCCTGTGGGAATTACAATGACACAAAAATCCTACAGGAGGTAGTCCTAAAGCAAACAAATTACCTAATATGCCAATAAAATGCACCCCCTTCATATTTCCACCACCATACCTTGTCCAACATCATCACCCCTAAATTCATCCTTAAAAACAAAATCAGTTTAAAAAAAAAAGTAGTCTAAATGCATTGTGAAGGTGTTAGAGGTGTCCAAATTGTGGAACAAGGTAGTAGAAGGTTGATAAGGGTGTGGAAGACCTTTCCAAACTAAAAAATATTCAAGAACTCATTTTGAAGAAGGGCAAGAAATAAAGCTAATGGTCTCAAGAAATAATGATTTTTCTTTGAACAAATATGTTTTTGGGCTTGCCCTTACAAAGAGTACAACCAAGATCCTTAATGCATAAGAGAGAAGCCACCAGGGCCATGGATGAGGCACAATGAGGTCACTAAGTTGATCAGAGGATGAGAAACACTTTCAGTAAGGGGGTATGATGGGCCTCTAAATTAGACATAAATCTAGGCCCATGCCTCTAATTTAAAACATAAATTAAGGCTTATGACCATCCTTTAGTACATTAAACCTCTCTTTTTCCATTAGATAATTTATTTCTAACTTAATATATTCATTAGGAAGGTTAATGAATAATTGAATATATGTGCCTAATATTATTTATTTTTTGTGGAATATTATGAGAATATTGGGAGGATTATGAAGAGTTGGAGGAGGAGATAATTTAGGGACATGTTCCCTACTATTGGAGGATCAATAATAAATAATAAGTCAACAAGATATTATGGAATTGTGGCAGAAATCATGGAACTCCAATGATTGAGAAAATCTAGGAATGTGTTCCACTAATCAAGGGAGCAGATCCACCAATCAAGGGAGCAGATCCACTAAACAAGGGAAGCTGGTGGGAAAAGCTTCCTCCGTTCATGGGGAATGATTCTTAATCAGTTTTGATAATTACCAAGTCAAATTTTTCTTTAGGGAATGATTTAGAAAATCTAGGAATGTGTTCCATGTCATTTAATGCAAATTCCTAGTATTGGGGACTAGATCCACTAATCAAGGGATTTTGGTGGGGAAAGCTTCCTCCATTCATGGGGAATGATTCCTAATCATTTTTTATGAGTAACAAGTCAAATGTTTCTCTAGGTGGAGATTTTGATTAGCATTATTGTGGAGAGAACTTGCATTCTTGTAGCTCCATTGTATTTTCTTGCAAGGATGTAATTCTATTGACGAAAATAATGAAGATTGGTGTCATGTTCAGCTTGTAAATCTTGTTCTTATCCATAGGTATCTGAGTTTCTTTGGGCTTCACCATCTCAGGAGCCTCAGAGCCCTTTTGTATCATTTTCTTTCCTTCTTTTCATTGCTTATTCACTTGCATCTCTAGTTTTTATTTCTTTATATTTCTGCATTTAGTATTAATGATTTCTTGTTGTAGGATTGAGTTAAATGGTTGACGTAAGTTATTTTCAGGATCACAAGAATTATTTCATCCTTGGAAAAGATTTGGAAGTTCATAATAATCATTGAGTTGCTTGGATTAGTCTTCTTATTCCCAAATCTAGATTTTTGGACTCCTTTTTAGCAAAGAACAATAAATTTCTGCTATTTTTTAGAGCATTCTAACGAGCTTCAATTGACTTGATTCCACTTGAATTAGATCAAAAAAACATTCTAATTCATAACAAAAATTACCCCATTGCATTTTCACTTGATTTGACCACGCATTTTTTACATTTACTAGCTCACTAATTCTCGAATTTCTACATTTTCAACTAATAATGTTTGTATTTTTTTTTTAGAATGGGTTAACGTAGGTCTTTTTGAGTGATTCCACTTGGAATAGGGACTTAAGAAATCCTAGTTAATAAAAAAAACTTCTCCCATCCAGCTTGGATTTGTTTTTCTTGGTCATTAAACCCTCGCCAATTTCATCATTTCACAAAAACTTCTCCAAGATTTTTGAGCAAATCCATCTATCTCCCAACTTTGGTTTTGTGTTCTGAGTGATCCTAGACATTTTCTCACTCCATTCCACCCATCCACCACCTTTCCTATGCCTCCCATCACCTCCACCAACTCACATTTTTCTCTCGGTTGTATCCTATAGGTTCACTATAATTCCTACAAGATCATCGTGTAGGTTTCTAGTACATCCTGTAGGTTTTCCTGAAATGGCTTGTTTTGAGGCCAAATTGAGAGAAAACCTCTAGGAGGTCACCAAAAGCCTCCCAAGGGTATCCCAAACCATACAAAAATATCCTAACCCTTCCATCCAACCTCCAACATCCTTAATTCATTTGCCACATCACCAAAGGAAATTAGTCTACATACTTGTTTTTGCTTGAAAAGACAAAAAGGAAAAAATAGATTTATTTCAGTCCCTTTACTTGAAAATTAGTGATATTTTATGCTTCTTACTTCCATGATTATATAGTAGCATTTGGTTCATGATAATTTAGCATTATTGCAAAGAATAGTTTCTTGGCAGTTCCTTATGAAATAGTGTGATTTAGCATTGAATTTCCATCTCTTTCCTTGTGCTTTCTTTCTTGCAATAGGTTAAGGTACCATTTCAAACTTTTATGCAATTAGTTTAGGATTTGACTTTAGTACATGCACTCCATTACATCATGACAGAAAAATAAGGACACATTGTATGCCGAACATATAGTTCCGATAACTCTTAAGTTTGTACGAACCCCAGGTTGATAATTAAAGTTGGTAGACTTGGGAGTTGCAGCATTCTTGTTGCAATACTGAGGCTCATCAGTTGGTTTGGTTAATGTCCCTATAGGTTCCTCAGATACTCCATTTAGTGGGAAATATGTTCAACCACCTATCCCACTTCATGGGGAGCAACAACCACCACCTCCATATGTACCTCCATTTTCAGGTGGAACTTATGTGAGTGGATCTCAAACTCATGCTCTCGAAGTCAGTCAAACTGTTGGAAGTGTACCTTATCCTAATGGATCATCTATTCCATCTAGATTAGGCCAAATCCCATATCAATATCCTCTTTTGGCCCAGATACCCTACCAACAATCGTACCCTCCATATGACTCACAATTGCCTCAAAATTCACCTTTTAATTAACAAGGAGGACCCCAAATGCATTCCGATCCAAATCCCTCATTTGGGACATCTAGTAAATTTCAAAATGGAACCTATCAGTACCAACATGGAACCCAACAAATTCCATAGGGAAATTTTCATCACCAACAACCTTATGTGCAATAAGGGCCTTATCAATAGCCATTGTAGCACCAAAGTCAACCCTTGCAGCAACAAAAACAACCGTTGTATCAACAATGCCAATCCTTATAGCAACAAGGGCAACCCCTGCAATAGCAGGGCTGACAATTTTACCACCAAGGTCAACAGTTGCAAGAATGACCTTATACTCGATACTCTTTGCAAGCTATTTATCCACCTTATGGTTCTCAAAGTCCTATGATGGGTTAGTATCAACCTTACCTTGCTCAAAACCCACCTTTGTGGGGACAAAATCCACCTTTGTATGGTCAGAATATCTTGTAGTGGGGGCAATATCAAACTCCTTATGGTCAAAATCCACTGCTTTGGGGAAAAAACCCATACTAATAAGGTTGGAACCCACAAACTGGGCCTTATCAAAGGCCCTTTGTGCATTTCAATTGACAATTTCCATTTCTAGCCATGTTGTAACTACCAAATGTGTCAAGGATCACAAATGATCCAATACTTCATTCACTTTATTGGACTCTAGTTCCTACTAATATTCCTGGTGATTTTCCAAAATTTAAAGGAAAGTTTGGAGAAGACTTCCAGGCCCATGTTATGACTTAACATTTATGGTGTTCATCCAATTCTTGGGTTGATAATTCCGTTTGTCTACATCTTTTCCAATGAACCTTGATGGGTTCTGTCGCAAAATGGTACATAGAGTTACCTCAAGGTGCCTCCCAATAATTTGACACTTTGGTAATGGCCTTCCTTACTCGTTTCTAGCTGCCAGTTCGATATGAAATTGGTACCCATCTCCTTACATCTTTGGAACAAAATATTGCTACACACATTTCTGACCACATCCATGAATGGAGGCACCAACGTCATTTGATTAAGTTTGAGATTCATGATTAATTTTTAACTTAATGGTTTACCAAATCATTCATTGATAAAATTGCTAAGGACGTAGCTCTGGGTGGTTGTGTAATCAAAGAGAAAGCCATTGCCCGTGCCCAATATCTTGATTTGGTATATTCCCAATCCAGCATGTTGCATGATCCCTTGCCTTATGCTCTATGACCATCTACTAATCTTGCATCTTCTAAACCTCCAAAGGCACCACCTGTCGATGGTATTATTGGGTCAACGACTCAAACTTTTAGTAAAGCTTCTTCTTCTATGAATCAGAAATCTATTTCAACTACTACATCCAATTCTCCTTCGAATCCCTCTCAAAAGCTTGGTAAAAACTCTGAGGTTAGTGTCGTTCAATCTACCGCGGCAGACAAAACCTCAAAAAGGTAAAAGCAAGGGTAAAGGAAAAGCCAAATCTGATACCCCGAAACAGGATCTTCTAAAATCATCTACTGATGATGCTTCTAAATGTAAGCCCAAATATCCTTGCCTCATTTCTGATGAAGATAAATATACCAAGGACTTTCCCCATCGCGTTGAAGTTAGTAATTTTTTAAAAGGTACCCAAGGGAAACCGATTGTATTAAAAGAACATTTTCCATAACATCAAACCCAAATGGTATAGAAACTGTAATGTTCTACATCTTCGAGCTCTCATGTTTATATGAGTGGAATGACACCTATTTTTGTTGCCACTCAGTCAAAAGACTATCCGACTCCTCCCAAACAAGTCATGGAGAAAGAAGTTACTAATACACCTTCCACTTCTACTCCACCCAATTCTGGTCCTCTTCATCTCGAGATACCTAGTAATGGCTCCGTTATCTGACCACCTTGTAAGTGTTTTCTTTCGAAACCATACAATCCGAATGTGAGAGCTACTCAACATTATAATATTATCGAATATTTTTCTCAAGTGCCTTCGGTGATGTTTTCCTTGGAAGTTTTCTAGAGTTGTCCATTGCAGCGGAAAACATTACTATCCTCTATAGGAGGAATTGACCCTACTTATTTGAGTCTAATTACCTTTGACCTGGAAAACCATGTTCCATGTCTTCCACATTAGCTTGCCTTTTTAATCAAAGTTATTATTAAAGGGAAGTCGATTCATAGGACTGTTGTTGATGAGGGTGCTTACACCTGCATCATGTCTATCTCATGTTTCCATACGGTATTCTCACAAACTTTCCCATAACGTTGGAAGGAAAATCTATTAAATTATAATTCATTGATTCCAATTTGAATCATATCCTTCTACTTGGTTGGAGTTTGAACCATGCTATGTTTTGTGTGTTTTCTTATTTTTTCCGTGTTCTCTGTTTTCGTCATGAGGGGAAAATAGTCACAATTGATGAGTTAGCCTTTTTCTCTCCTAGCTCTTCAAATGGAAATGTGACATATGTGGGAAATACTGAAAACCTTATGAGAGTGTTGGGGCATGTCCTTTTAAAGACTCTGCTCTTATGGGAAATTTTTCCATTACACATCCAAATGTCACTTTCGTCAACATGATCTCCACTTCACACGATCATTGGATCATTCCTGATCAATTTGATTCTTTTGGTGATGCCATGTTGCTCAACCTAGTAGAACAAACCTATCAAACTATTTTTTTGGCTTCAACGACTACTTCTGAAATTCATGCTAATATTATTATGAACCTAGACGTGTATTCATAGTCCCCTTGGCTTGGTTCTTGGGATTCTTTGGATCCCTTGAATGAGGCATTTCCAAGCGACGAGAGTATCACTGAGGTTATTCCTCTTGAAGAAACTCACTAGAATGATGCCCATAATTGTTCCTCGTTTCTCCCAAGTCTTGGAGAGATTTCATCATGTTTAAAAACCTTTGTTTCCCATGCACTGACTCATCCACTTCAGACACTTATTTTGGTGCATGAATTTTTGTCTCAAGGAAACATGGGGAATATTACTGCTATGATGCCCATCAACATTTATATTAAACTAGGAATTGTTAAGAACATCCATGCCGGGGTTTCTTGTTCTCCAGATGAGATCAATATTTACACTGCCCTTTTCAAGGAATTTTGTGATGTCTTTGCTTAGTTATATGAAGAAATTCCTGGCGTAAATTCGAGTATAGTTGTGCATGAAATAACTAATTATCCAAATGTCAGGCTTGTTCGTCAGCATCTTTGCCCAGTGCACCCTAGAAAGACAACCGTTATAAAGGGAGAAGTTGGAAAACTTCTTAAGGTTGGTTTCATCTACCTTATTCTATTGATAGATTAGGTCTCGAATATCATTCCTGTGACTAAAAAAAGGGGACTATTTGTGTTTGTGTTGATTACTGTGATATCAATCAGGTGTGTCTGAAATATAATTATCCAACTTATTTTATAGACCAGATCATTGATGAGTGTGCCTCGAGTGAGATTTTTGCTTTTATGGATGGTTTTTCTGGTTACAATAAGATTAACATTCTTCCCACTGATTAACATAAAAAAAAATTTATCTGTCCATAGGGAACCTTCATTTATAAAAAAAAAGCCTATTTTGGTTTGAAAAACACTAGCACTACCTTCCAATGGCCAATGTCTTATGCTTTTCATGACATTAAACATATCGTTTAACCATATTTTGATGACTTACCAACACATTTTGCTAAGCGTTATGACCATCCTGACCACCTTCAAGTAATTTTTCTTTTCTTTAGACACTATAATATTTGATTAAATCCACATAAGTGTGTATTTTGCATCGAATTTGGTCGTCTCCTAGGTTTTGTTGTATCTAAAGAAGGCATTCGGATTGACCCACTCAAAGTAGAGGCCATTGTAAATTTACACCCTCCATCATCTTTGCACCAATTGCATAGCTTGCAAGGGAAAGTTAATTTCCTCCATTATTTTGTACCCAATTATGTTGAACTTGGCAAGGGATTTAATTTCTTACTAAATAAAGGGATCCCATTTATGTGGGATGAAATCTCTCAAAATTCTTTCGATGCCTTGAAGCACACCCTCATCAATTCTCCTTCACTGCATCCCCCCAATTATCTTCAAAATTACTTCTTGTATTTGGCCACAATTGACGGTACTAGCATCATCGTGCTGGTTCAAGATGATGATGATGGAAATGAATATGTGATTTACTACTTAAGAAGAAATCTTATTGACACCGAAACTAGATACGCCCATGTCGAGAAAATAGATTTAGCAGTTGTTCATGTTGTTCAATGCATTTGACACTACATTCTCTTATTAAAAAGCATTGTCATTTCTTACTGCAACCCCATGACATACATTTTGACTCATCAATTGCTTGGGGGGAAGGTATTCTAAGTGGATTGTTATCCTTTAGAAATTTGATTTGGATTTTTCTACAACCAAATCAAATAAATCACTTGTTTTCACCAATTTAATCTGTGACCTTCCCTCTGTGACCACCTCTACATCTTCTGATGAGTTCATTCCTAATGATACTCTCTTTCTCATCAACAATCTTGACCCATGGTATGAGGATATCATTGTTTATCTCCAAACCCAGACATTTCAATCAGCAATGCCCAATTCTGAACATCGTCACATTCAACATCAGTCCTAAGCCTATCATATTATTGGAGATAATGTTTACAATGTCGGTGTAAATTCTATCATTTGTAGATGTTTGACACTTCAAGAAGTTGAGAGAGTACTAAATGATTGTCACTATGGGACCTGTGGTGGTCATATGTTAGGATATACTACAGCTTAGAAAATATTTCACGCTGGTTATTTTTGGCCTTCGATCTTTAAAGATGACATTTTAGCAGTCCAAAAATGTCATGCTTGCTAGATTTACAACCATAAATAGCACGCCCCACCCGCACCCTTACACCCAGTTGTTACTGTTAGGCCCTTTGCTAAATTGGGTATTGATTTCATATTGATTTCATGAATGTAACCCTCATTCAACTGGGGGGCATGGTTATATCATCGTCGTCGTTTATTATGTCACTAAATTGGCAGAGGCGATGCCCACATGTGCTGCTGATGATAAAACTACCACTCAGTTTCTTTTCAAACATGTCATAGCTCGATTTTTTGTCCCTCAAGCCATTGCCACTAATCATGGCTCTCATTTTCACCATTATATGATGGTAGAGCTTACTTTTCATTTGGGTTTGCATCACGTCAACTCAACTCTTTATTATCTACAAGTCAATGGTCAAGTTGAGGTAGTCAATAATGTCTTCATTACCATTCTTCAACGCCCCATTTGGGTGCATAAATGAAATTGGCATCTCATGTTATTTTCACCTCTATGGGATTATCGAACTGCAGCTAATATTGCCACTAGATTCACACCCTTTCAGCTAGTGTATGGTCTAGAGGAAACTCTTCCAATTGAGTGTGAAATTCCTTCACTGAAGCTAGCTGTCGAATTACTTCCTAATACCTCACCTAAGGAGGAATGTTTACTTTACCTTGAAAGGCTCGATGAAGATCATCATATTACTATGTTTGCAATTGAATCCCAGAAGAAATGAGTTAAGGCTCAATATGATAGAACTGTTTCTCCCCATGTTTTTGTTGAGGGTGACTTGGTCTTGTTATATGATCAAGCCAATGATAAAATGGGAGTTGGGAAATTCGAACCAATGTGGCATGGGCCCTACATTGTAAAACTAGTCTTACGAAAAGGTGCCTATGAGTTAGTTGACCATAAAGGAAATTATTTGGATGAGCCCTAAAACGGGCTTTACCTTAAGAATTATTATGTGTGATTTTTCGTGTAAATACTTTTGTACATTAGTGTGTAGTGTGGCTTTGGTGTGTTAGTTTGCTTTTGAAAACAAGTTTTTCCTCTACTTACCTCGTGCACTACTTGGTTTGTAGATGTCATCGAACCATTACATCAATTTTTCTATTGGTGCCTACCGTAGTACACAAAATTTGTCTTCCGCTACATGGGAAATCTATGACCCTAATGGCAAGTTATTGAATTTACAGGGTATATGTTTAGGTCATACAACTACATCAAAAGAGTTTGATGTATTGGAGTGTTTGCAAAAGAGTTTTCCACATCAAAATGAAAAAATATGTGTTTTGATACACATGGATTCACAAGCCTACATCAGTGCAGAAAATAAAATAGACTTGGCTATTCGCCCACATGGTGCTCATCGTAGCACGAAATAAGCCTAATAACTTGGCTCAACAACCGATGCAGTCTGGTGGAAACACCTACAACATGTCTTTGGTACTGCAATGTCACCTCCTCTATTGAGGCATAGTCTAGAATGCCCCTGGTTAAGGCTTCTAGGTTATGCTATATCTCAACAATTAGATCCGCTCCCTCCTCATAAGGAGCCTCCTCAATCTGGCATGCCATTCTTATGGATATCGAGGAAACCCCTAGAGGTCTCTCTAGTCCCACATCTACAAATCATCATAAGTAAAATCTCAATACACATACAAAAAAAAAAGCAAAAACTTCAAAAAACTTAAAAATAGCTTTTACCTGCATCATTCCATTGTGCGCTTTGTGGAAGTGGAAGGTCCAGATCTCCTTGGAGATCTATGCCTACTTATGCCCAATCATGAACCATGATTATTTGATGATGCAACTATTGGGCCGCTAAATTAACCTCAATCTTCACTCCATTTTCACCTTTATCCTCATTTTGTCACCTCATTTCATCATATTATCATTACATAACCCTATATTTCCTTTACCATATGAGTTTATATTTTCATTTTCCAAAGTTATTAATTTCATGTATTCAGAGTGAATTTATGATTAAAAGTTAGATAAATAACATGTATTTGCTTATACCTAAAAGTGGCTTGAGTTTGATGACATGTGTAGATCATTTGGAAGCTTCCAAGGCACCCTTATTTGGCCTCCCAATATCAAATTCGAATTTCAACTCAAGAGGTGGACCATATTCCAAGGAGAAAGATCATGGAGATTTTAATGGGATTTGTATCTAGTATTTAGGGATAAGTTGAGACAAGTATGGGTCTAGTAGATATTTAAGGGATCTACATTTATTGAGTAGATATCCCTAATTCATGTATAAATAAGAGGAGCATCCTTCAAAGGAAAAAGAGAGGGAGAGAGGGAGAATAATTATCAGTGATTCATTAGCACCAAATTTATGATTGTTCATTCAGCATGAATAATATCATTTTCTCCAAATCATGAGTTATGAGTGTTGTTTGATTCTTAAGGTGTGATAGTTTTTCATGTGTGCTCATTGAGGAATGGAAGGATCCCCATACTGAGATAAGTAAACTTTGTTGTAAAGTAATGTTGTGAATATACTAATTTTAATTATGATGTTCATCTTATTTCTTTGTTGTAAATACTTGTAGATAATTTCAATATGAATTCATTTTATGGCCATGTTTTGTTGTGTGAAGGTTGATCTCCTTTCAGTAGCTAGTTTTTATGTGAGAAGGACAACCGGGATCTCCTCAGATAGGAGCCTCTTCTCCATGAGCTAGAATAAACTGAAACAAGATTTACTTTGTTATATGCTTTCCTAGATTACATTTATGTGAATATTTATTTCCTTTCAGTAGCTATTTCTTATGTGAGAAGGGCAACCAATTTCTCCTAAGTTAGGAGACTCTTCTCCATGGACTAAGAACTGAACTGAAAATAATATTTACTTGCTTTCATTTCTTTCGTGCTTTCTTAGATGTTTGCCAATGTTATTATAGAACGATTCTAGAAGGACAATTAGGACTCTTGAACAAGAGACTCTTCTCTATCTTCTAATGTAAAATAATTCCATTGATCAAACATTTTTATGCTTTCATAAAATAGATCTGATAGTTTAGATTTGTAATATGCGTTTCCATTCTAAACAAACTTCCTACACTTGTTTCATCTGAGGTCCCATATATTTTGGTTTTCTTCTAAGTTTACGATAACCTGGATTGATAAATTAAATGATAGGGATTTAGCAGACAACTAAATCACCCAACAGCAACCATCCAAATAATGTAGTAGGGAATGGCATCTACTAGATGCCTCCACATCGAGGGATCAACTCTCGCCATCTATGTAATTGTGGATCTCTGGGCACTGCGGCATCCACTTCTATCCGTTGATAGAAAATCAATGACACAAGTTCCAAAAATAAAGTCACCAAATTGGAATCGTACCCAAACTGATTCAATTTTCCTATTCTACACTTGGTTAGTTAGTATTTCGTATTGAACAATAAACCCTCACACCAGTTTAAAGTCATGGGGTTCAAATAGTCAATAGCATACTGGAAATTAGATTTCATTGCCTCATGCAATGCTTGGGCTTCAACAATTCTAGCCATAGTATGCAACATAGTTCTCAAAGGGAGATTTGTGATCATTTTTATATCGGTTCTCCCACTTTCGGTCTTTCGGGAACTTGGGCAGTGCCCGACAATCAATGTGTCTATTCTCTCCCAAACAGCATAAGAACCAGATAGTCGAATCTGTTCTCCCCTCCTGGATAACCTGACGATGAAGTATATGTCCAAGATATCTATCTCGAGCTCTTTATCTCCAATAATGAACATTTGGCAGTTTACATCCCACCGTCTGACTAGATGTTGTAACACCTTAAGTTGGCTCCTAATCCCAAGAATCCTAAAGAATTTTAGTATCCCATAGCCTCGAAGAGCAGCAATGTAATTTAGATCTTGAGCTGCTTGATGATTTTCGGCTTCATGTTCTCGTTCCTTCCATTCAATCACCATTTTGGATCAATTATCATGTGAAAAATCAATAAACAACATTTCATGAGCTTCCATGGTGACAAAGTTTAAGAGAAACCATTAAGCATAGAGGATTTCATTCAAAAACTTTTACCTCAGGGGCAATGCAACTGTGTATGAATTTTCACGCACTACCAATACGCTGGCACAGTTGATCATAGGGTGATCAATGTGGGTCCTATGGGTAAAACCTACATTGGTCGCCCTCAACCTAAATTTTTTAACCAATCCTCCTAGCAGCCTAATCAATGGAAAGAAATGCATGAAATATCAATGAAAATGAGGGGAAGGGAGAGAGTTCTTACCCACATTAGATGGTTTGATGAATGGTGTCTCGGGTTGTTTATACTCGCCTGAAGTTTGAGGTAAAATAAGGTAAATTTTCTCTCCAAGTTACAGTTTTGTAAAATGATAAAATGTTTTGTTTTTCCATGTTTTTATAAGTCTCGAATAATATTTTTACTAAAATTAGGGCAATTTCACTTATTTTTATATATTTTTCCTCAAAAACCAATAATGTGCATTCACATATACAGTGACAGGTCATTTTACCTAGTGATGGTGATTTATTTTGACTGATTCAATGAGTTTTATTTTATCACTTTTTCATACCCATAAAAAATAAATGAAAAAGTGGCCCCTTGGAGTCATCTTTAAGCTCTTTTCTAACTCTCGAAAAATGAAAAGATTGTCAATTACTTATCGTTTCAAACTCGTTAAAGTAAATGAAATGACATCTACTCAGTATAAGTTTAACCCTTTTCCAGACTAATATAGAATATTGTACAAAAATGGAATACCTTAGTCGAATATGGCTAATAGGTTCTCTTGGATATTGTTTTCTACCTTTTTAGGTTCAGGAGACGATTTATGAAAGGGGACCTTTGGAAGTTTCTTTTCTGCTTCTTTTTAAAACTCTCTAAAAATGAGAAATATGTCGAGTTTCCCCTCCATCAGGTTCGTAAAACTTAAACAACGCAGGACTTCACACCATGACAAGACTAAGTTTCTCCTTCCTATGGCTCATAAAACTTATTAGGATGGATTCATCTGAAGGATGAACTTATATGGCAAGTGATGGGCCTCTAAATAAAACATAAATTAAGGCCTATGACCATCCTTTAGCACATTAAACCTTTATTTTTTCATTAGATAATGTATTTTCAACTTTAATATATTCATTATGAAGGTTTATGAATAATTGCATACTTGTGCCTAATATTATTTATTTTTGTGGAATATAATGAGAATATTGGGCAGATTATGAAGATTTGGAGGAGGAGATAATTTAGGGACTTGCTCCCTATACAGAAGGATCAATATTAAATAATAAATCAACAAGATATTATGGAATTATGGCATAGATTGTGGAATTCCAATGATTGAGAAAATCTAGGAATGTGTTCCCTCCCATTTAATGCAAATTCCTAGTATTGGGAGATACATTAATCAAGAGATTTTGGTGGGGAAAGCTTCTTTCATTCACGGGTAATGATTTCTAATCATTTTGTATAAGTACCAAGTCGAATTTGCCTATAGGGTTAGATTTTGATTAGTGTTCTTGTGTAGAGAACTCGTATTTCCGCAGTTCC
This sequence comes from Pinus taeda, assembly GCA_000404065.3. NCBI lineage: Eukaryota > Viridiplantae > Streptophyta > Pinopsida > Pinales > Pinaceae > Pinus > Pinus taeda. The sequence goes on from APFE031757948.1 coordinate 69,831, forward strand.
ATTGTATTTTCTTGCAGGGATGTAATTGTATTTATGAAAATACTGAAGATTGGTGTCATGTTCAGCTTCTAAATCTTATTTTCCTCCATAGGCCTCTGATTTTTATTATACTTGGCCATCCTAGAAGCCTTAGATCCCTTTTTTATCATTTCATTTTCTTCTTGTAACTTCTTATTCACATGCATCTCTTGTTTTTATTTATTTTTATTTCTACATTTAGTATTAATGACTTCCTGTTGTAGGATTGGGTTAAATGGTATATGTAAGTTATTTTTAAGGATCACAAGCATCATTTAATCCTTGAAAAATATTTGGAAGGTCATAGTAATCATTGAGCTACTTGGACTAGTTTTCTTATTCCCAAATCTAGATTTCTAGAACTCCTTTGTAGCAAAGAAAAATAAATTTCTGTTATTTTTTAGAGGATGCTAACGAGCTTCAATCGAGTTGGTTCCACTTGCATTAGATCAAAAAAACATTATATTTCATAAAAAAATGACCCCATTGTGTTTTCACTTGATTAGGTTAAAATTTTTATAGATTTACTAGCTCACTAGTTCTCGAATTTGTAGATTTTTGACTGGTATTTTTCTGCTATTTTGTAGCATGGGTTAATAGAGGTATTTTTGAGTGATTCCACTTGGAATGGGGACCTAAGACATCCTATTCAATAAAATAAAATTTTCCCATCAAATTTGGATTTTATTTCTTGGTCATTCGATGAATTATAATTTCATATAGAGAATATGTAACATCCTATAGTAAAACTGGGGATTGTGTAGGAGAACTACTACATCATCTAGGAAATCCCGTAGCAGCCCGTTTTGAGCTGAATTGAGAAAAATCATCATTGAAGCTAGTTTTAGGCCCTTAATTGACTTCCAAGCCATCAAAGTCATTGTACCCCTCTTCCTCCACACTTGTCTCCCCTGCCAGAGATCAAGGAAAGATTATCATTTGCATTTATAAAGCAAAAAGATTTAAAAAATGAGTTATTTTATATTTACACGTGCACACAGTAGTTAGTGCTCTCTAGATCATATTTCATGCTTAGATTAGGTAAAAAATCACATGTGACAAATACAATTAAAATAGGGTTCTTTTGCAATAAAAATGTGTTAATAAGTAGATATAGGATTTCATGTTACTTTACAAGCATTTTTAATTTCAGTCTTTCATTCCTGCAAATAGACATCATCTCTTTTCTCTCATGAGAGCAAAGTAAGGACACATTCTATCTTTAAAACATAGTGTCAATACCTCTTAATTTTTTATGAACCCCTGGTTGATAATTAGAAGTCGGTAGCCTTGGGAGTTGCAACATTCTTGTTCCAATATCAAGGTTCATGACTCTTTGTTGTTGTTGTTAGGAAGGTGTCAAAGTATGCATTTTTTCTTCTCTAGTTGATTCATTTCTTTTTACTTAAAAAAACAAAAAAGATTTGCATTAGGCATATTTCATTTCAAAAATATAAAAGTGCATTGCATTAGTGTTTTCATTCAATCCTACAAACAAAAAAATCTCCAACACAAACACCCCCCCTCCCCCCTATTTGATCACATGGTGTAGTAAGAGCCACCTCACCATCCACTTTTGCATGTAGAAGAAGAAGAAGAGATGGCAAATAATGTAGAAGAAATGGATGGAGAAGATAACATTGAGGAAGATCTTCTTGAATTCCCCATTCAAGACACTGATATCAATGTGCACATGAAGAACATCCCTCCATATTTTCTTCCAAAATTTCATGGTCTAAGGTCAGAGGATCTGGAAACCTTTCTCTTTGAATTTGAAATTGTTTGTAGATCTTATGGTTACATATTAACAACTCAAAAACTGAGGTTGTTTCCAGCAACATTGAAGGATAGAGCTCTTAACTAGTTCATGAGTTTAGGGACTAATTCAATAAGATCATGGAATGATGTGAAAAAGGTATTTCTAGAAAAATATAAAGATCATGATCTTAAGGAAAAAAGATTTAGCATGAATCAAAGAGAAGATGAGAGCCTTGAGGATCTAATAAAGAGATTCATGTATAATGTTAAGAGGGAAAAACTACATCTTTTAGGATCCGACACACTAAAAACCCTCTTACTTAGAACAATTAGGGATGAGTGGATTGATCTCCTTGATCAAATGAGTAGAGGTGATGTATACTAATTATCATTTGAAGAAATTTGTGAAACATGCAAACACATATCAAGAGGAAGGGCAAGAGTAGGAAAATCAACATCAAGATCGGTAAGTCAAGCTAAACTTGGAAATTTGTTTGATGATTTTAAAACATAAACTCTTAGCAATCTAACCAAACAAGTAGAAATGTTAAGAATGCAAGATAAAGAAAAAGAAGATGCCCATATTTGTGTTGTCCATGCAGAATCACATGATGTTAAACATTGTCCATCATTACCAAGGTTGAAGGAAGTTCACCAAGAGGACAATGGAGCAAGTCAATTGCCAATGCAGCTATGTTATGTGGCTCCAAGAGGGCCATGGTAGCCTATTCAACTTGATATGATAGAAGAGCCTAATTTGCAATTTCAAGCTTATGCACATCCATCTCAAAATAATTGGAGCACACCCTTTCCTTTGCAACATTGACCATCTCAACCCCAATTCAAATCTTGGCAATAAGGTTGGAAAGAAACTTATGGGATCCATCCACAATATCCTCAGTATTTTCTTCAATATCCTCCATACCCAACTCCATGTTATCCTCACCATTCACCTCCACCACAACCACAACCCCAATCACGTCCATCTCAAATATCTACTCCCACACAACTAAATGTACCACCATTTCCAAACCCACATATTGAAGTAGCTCAACCCAGTTACAATACTAAAGTACAACACTTCCAAACATATCCTCTTGAGATAAATGGTATTCACCATAGCTCAGGAAGATCATTGCAAAAGAGATATTCTCTTGATATCACTGAAGGACCACATCTAGGAGAAAAAGGTTCAAATGAGAAGACCACACAATCACTTGATGAAGAGAAGACATCAAAATCAGAGATCAAGAGAGCTCCCTCATGCTTACCATCAAATCCTCCATGTATTCAAGAGAAAAATCAGAAAAAAGAGGAAGATTTGAAGGTCATGGTAGAAGAAGACATGAAGAATGATCCAGATAAAAAATCAAACCAACGGCATGAAAGCTATATTGAGGTTTGGTTCCAGACATTCACTAAGTTGCAACAATAGTCTCTTCTTGAATTGGACTTAATATCATCAAAGTCAAAGCATTTGATCACTCAAATCCAGGTACATGTCAAAGCTACATTTCAAGCCTACGTATCATTTTTCCTGTCATCTTGATGTGCACATGGCTCCATTTGAAGTATTTTTATACTTGAAAATGATTTTGCTTTTCAAGTAGGGTAGGGTAGAAAAAAAAAATCTCAAGTGGAAACAACCTTGGAGGCACCTCAGATTGGCTCATTGATTGAAAACCTCAATGAGGTAGTCAATGGGTTGAAAAAAAGAAAAAAGACAAAAAAATAAATTATCCTAGGTGAAAACCTCCTTTAAGGTGCCTAGGCAGACTTACTAGTTGAAAACCTCCTTTAGGCGGCTAGTAGGCCTAGAAGAAAAAAAGGAAAAAAAATAAAAATAAACCCTTGATCCATGTTTCTTTTATGAATGTAGGTGCTCTCCAACATCTACAAGGAACAAAAACAAGTTGCCACCAAAGAAAGAAAAAAAAGGTCAAACCTAGTCAAAGGAAGTCAAATTTTGACTTTCTCATCCTTTTCTCAAATAATCCAACAAGACCAAGGCCATGTCAATCCATCACCCTCATCTATTTCCACTATCCACTCATTATTCCCATGCTTCTACCACTCATTTTCCTTACTATCCCAAAATACTACAGGAAGGCTCTGTTTTACTACAGGAAACAAAAATACATAGAGCAGAAATTTGTTTTTGCCATAACTTGAATAATACATCTATTTTCCAAGCTGTTTAAGGGGGATATGCATATGGATTTTGGTAACATGTTCAAGCAATTTCAACAAATTCCAGTGCACAATTTTCGAGAAATTAGCATCTATCACCTACGAACATTTTTTGCATTTTCTCGATATCCATACATCCATTTAAAAATTTGTTTCATGGGGAGATGCATATGGATTATGGTAACATACCCAAGAAATTTCAGCAAATTCGAGTGCATGGTTTTTGAGAAATCGGCTTCCATAACATTCAACCATTTTTAGTTTTTCTCAATATCTGTGCATCCATTGACCAATTTATTTTTATTGGGAGGTGCATAATGATGATGTCAACATGCTCAGAATGTTTCAGGTCAATCCATTATACCATTTGGGAATATGGACAAAACAAATCTGCTACAAGAAGTTGTCTTGAATTACAATAGTAGTTTCTTGTAGTACTACAAGAAGTTCTGAAAATTTCCTAGGAAAGGCAGTCCGATGGAAAAATTATAATGCAAGCTTGTTTTGGGATAGGAAAAAAGGACATTGACTTCACTACATCTCAGCGAGCACCCATCATGACCATTTCACTCTATGGTCACACCTTCCACTCATTACAATACCTAATTGTCCTCCAATAAAGAAAGGACACAAACGTTAAGAAAAAGGGGTAGCCATATTGGAAGTAATAGTAGGCTCCAGGACTAACCTTCAACACCATGATTGAATGAGGAGAATCATAACTACAAGCACAATGAAACTCCTTTAGAGCTCAACAACAAAAGAGGAAGCCATCACCTGCACATCAACAAGAACACAACCCATTAGCAAAATCAGATCAACAAAAACCAAAAAGGCAGTCAATAGATGTACCTGAGTCATGAGAAGCACAACAACATCAACTCAGTAGCAACATGCATGTCTCTTCAACAGCAATTAGGTAGGTACAAGTATGTAATATTCTTGACCTACTCTCTTGAGCATATTATAGTTAGAAATGTGTTGCAAATGCATAAGAGATGAGGTTTTATAAGCTAAGGATGGGTGAATAATCTCAACTACCTTCAACTAGTTAATTGCATCTCACTCCTTCACTCATGCAATGTTGAAAAGTCAAATTATGAAGGGTGATCATTTCAAGGAATGAGGTCAATAGTTAAGATAAGAAGTTTTTTCAAAGGCCAAGTCACCATAGCACTCCAAGCCCTCCATCCACTTCATATTCACTATCTATCCATCATTCATCCATCCCATTTCATAATTTCAAGAACAAACCCTATCTCACCCTGAAAATTTCTTTAAAAAGAAAACAAAGCATCCTCCCCATTTTCACAGACCTACCTCATTTCTCATTACTCCCATACAGTTAGAAGACTCTGAAGGAAGAAGGAATGACTACTACAAAAAGGCAGAATGTTGCTACAAAAAGGAAGAAAGGAAAAAATTGTGCTAAAACCCAAAATGATAGTGCCTTAGAGATACCTAATCAAAACAAAGAACTCCAAGGCCATTAGGAAATCACCTAGGCCACAAAAGAGAAGAAGAAGGCAACAAAAATAAATAAGGCATTCACCATCAAAATAGAACTCAAACTACAACAATGAAAAGAGGTTTCCGGAGAGGTCTCCAAATCTCTTTCTAGCTTTTGTCCAAGGCCTAAAAATGGGAGAAATGCATCAGAATTAAGTTGAGGGCCTATCCTAGGCTAAAATTATCATTTATGCTCAAAAAGGGTTTCCTGTATTTTTAACAGGGTTTCATGTAGGTTTCCTGTAGCTTTGACATGAATTACTACAGGATGTCCTAGTTCTAATCTAAAGGCATTTTGTAGGTTTTAGAGGTGTCCAAATGGTGGAGCAAGGTAGTAGAAGGTTGATAAGGATGTGGAAGTCCTTGCTAAACTGAAAAATATTCAAGAACCCATATTGAATAAGGGGAAGAAGGCAAGCTAATGGTCTCAAGAAACAATTATTTTTCTATGCACAAATAGAGTTTTGGGCTTATGTTTGCAGAACTTACAGCCAAGATTCTTAAGAGAAAGGATGAAGGAATGCAAAAGAGAGAGGCCACCAGGGCCATGAATGAGGCACAATGAGGTCACTAAGTTTCTTAGAGGATGAGCAACACTTTCAGCAGGGGGGTATGATGGGCCTCTAAATTAGATATAAATTAATGCCCATGCCTCTAAATTAAACATAAATTAAGGCCTATGACCATCCTTCAGCACATTAAAGCCCTATTTTTTCATTAGATAATGTATTTATAACTTTAATATATTCATTAGGAAGGCTTGTGAATAATGTCATATTTGTGCCAAATATTATTTATGTTTGTGGAGTATTATGAGAATATTGGGAAGATTATGAAGATTTGGAGGAGGAGATAATTTAGATACTTTCTCCCTACTACAGGAGGACTGCTATTAAATAATAAATCAACAAGATATTATGGAATTATGACATAGATTGTGGAACTCCAAGGATTGAGAAAATTTAAGAATGTGTTCCCAACCATTTAATGCAGATTCCTAGTATTGGGAACTAGATCCACTAATCAAGGGATTTTGGTGGGGAAAGTTTCCTCCATTCATGGGGAATTTTTCATAATATTTTTATATAAGTACCAAGTTAAATTTTCCTCTAGGGATAGATTTTGATTAGTGTTCTTGTGGAGAGAACTCGTATTTATGCAGCTCCATTGTATTTTTTTGCAGGGATGTAGTTGTATTGATGAAAATAATGAAGATTTGTGTCATTTTCAACTTCCAAATCTTATTCTCCTCAATATGTCTCATAGTTTCCTTGGGCTTGGCCATCCCAGGAGCCTCATAGAACTTTTGTATCATTTCCTTTTCTTCTTTTCACTTCTTATGCACATGCATCTCTTGTTTTCATTTCTTTCTATTTCTACATTTAGTATTAATGATTTCTTGTTGTAGGATTGGGTTAAATGATTGACGTAAGCTCTTTGGAAGGTCACACTAATCATTGAGCTACTTGGATTAACTTTCTTATTCCCAAATCTAGATTTCTGGAACTCCTTTGTGGCAAAGAACAATAAATTTCTGCTATTTTTTATAGCATGCTAACGAGCTTCAATTGAGTTGGTTCCGCTTGCATTAGATCAGAAAACATTCTAGTTCATAACAAAAATTACCCCATTGCATTTTCACTTGATTAGGTTAGGCATTTTATATATTTACTAGATCACTAGTTCTCGAATTTCTAGATTTTCAACTAGTAATTTTCTGCTAATTTTTACCGTGGGTTAACAGAGGTCTTTTTGAGTGATTCTACTTGGAATAGGGACCTAAGAAATTCTATTAAATAAAAAAAATTGTCTCATCCACTTTGGATTTGGTTTTCTGGGTCATGTTGGGTTGTGTTATATTCTTTCCACATAGTTAACAGGGGGTTTGAGGGGTACCCGTAAACCCACTTTATGGGGTCCGGGGCAGCGCCTCGGAAAATTTTGGTTTTGGACCCTATGTTAGGTTGGGCGAACCCACCTATGGTTTTGTGCATGATTTTCACACATGTTTTTTGGTCCATGGTTTTGGACACGATGGTTTTCGGTCCATGGTATTGGATGCTTCGGCATGTATAAATATGTATTGTAACATGAAAGGAACATAATGAAAACATGAAGCTGGTAGTCTCGGTTTTGGGATACAGGGGAAAATCTTTGTGTATATGTGTTATTCTCTCGCATTGCTTATTTTCCCTGTTTAAGAATTCGTATGCAAGTAATTTCTGTACGGGGTTAAAACCTACAAAAATATGGTTAAAAAGGAACAAAAATAGATCAAATACAAGAAAAAATTCAAGAACAGAAAATGAATCCAGTGGAAACAAGTTAAAAAATTCATGGAACCAAATCCTTTGGATCCATCAAAGGATAAAGAGTGGGAAGAATTAACATATTTTGTAGTATCTTAATATTATAATAAATGTTGTCCCATATATGGTGATATTGACACAATCACCCTTGGGTCATGATAATCCATCACCTTCACCCTTTTGCAACTTGAGGGAGCACTTGGCTGGAAACAAACTTATTTCTAACATGTAGGAGATCATAGATATGGTAGCACTAAATTTTACAAGCCATATCATTATGGCTCTTGATGTAATGGAAAATTTCTTGGTACTCAAGCATTTAGATAGTTCTAAGGACTCACATGGAAATGTAATTGTGGGTTTTGACAAGCCATACACTTGGAGTCCTCTTGCTTGTCATCCTTATCTCAAGTAGATTCTACCATTGTTGGCTTCATCTCTACTTGAGAATGGCCAAATTATTCTCTCTATAACTTTAGGTTTCTTATACTATATTTATTTTGGACTTGTTCTACCATATAGACGACTCTTAAGTGGTTCTTTCTTTGTGGGATCCTTTACCCTTAGTAGACATGGCTCACAGTGGACCTAGTAACAAAGCTCACTAAAGAATCCATCAATGCCCACTCACTAGTGCACAACACAAGGCTACATCCTTGGTGACAATATTTCTCCAATATATCCCTCCTACAACTAAGGAAATTATCAAATCTGTCAAAGCAAAAGCATGTTTGGAATGGTACTTCCTCCTTGACAAGGAAATTTTCAAGGAGATCGCCCCTTGGATTCTAGATACAGGTACATTTAGGACAAATGACATAAAGTACTACTTATGGACTAATAATTCCTCTAAAAAATTTTAGACAAAAAAAATAATTTTCTACTATTGGTCTGGTTTCCCTAGTGGCAAAACAACAACATGGTCTATGCAATACATTTGTTTTCTTCAGTTAATTAAGAAAACATTTCATAACTTACAAAAAATATTATTATAAAGGTTACATTTTAATTTTCTCACTAACTCATTTACGTTGCAAGGGAACAAGTTAAGATAAGGGAAGGAAGAAATATATAGTAGGTTAATCTATACAAAAGGAAATAGACAAGGATAGTGTAGAGGTAGACCCAACTATGGTCCTATAAGAGCTTAAGGATATAGTAGTAGTTTTTAAGTTCCTAGCATAAAAAACAATTACGTTAATGAAGGAAAAATAATTAGATACATTGCAAGAAAAAATTTAGGAATACAAAGGGATTCCATTGAAAACAAGTAAGGAAACTCATATGGAACTAAATCTTTTGGATCCATTAGAGGAGGAAGCAGAAGAGGAAATAAGACTCTTGTACTAATCTCTTTGTGCATTAAGCACATTCATCTAAGACTTCTCAATCACTACCTTTCACTATTGTCTTGAGGAAAGGATCTCATCCCTCTCCTCCTTTCATAAGGGGAAGGTAATTAAGCTAGGACCAAAGAGAATAAAAGCAAAGTATTTTCTTGGGTCAATGGTTAACACTAGAATTTTTTCTTAAGGGGAAGGATTTACTCAATGAATTAATTATGTATTACAAATCTATATTGATTCTAGGCTAGTTCTTTAGGATATTTTCTTGTAGGCCTCTATTTTATGGTTTTGAAATAATAAAATAGTATGGGTTTTAGGTTGTCATTTTACATTTTGGATTTTTTTTTGAAATTTCGATTCTTGAAAAGGCTTTTGATGATTTTACTACTTTGTTGTCCCATGAAACCACAAAAATTTATAAACAATATTTTATATACAATAATAGTATATAAGATTCCCCCACCATTCAACCACTTAAGCTAGTGAATCAAGCTAAACAATCTCTCTCTCTCTCTCTCTCTCTCTCTCCTCTTTATTATGGTTTTGAAATAATAGAGTAGTTTGGACTTTAGGTTTTCATTTTAAATTTTGGACTGTTTTTGAAACTTCGATTCTTGAAAAGGCTTTTGATGATTGTACTTTGTTGTCCCATGAAACTACAACAATTTATAAATATAATTTTATATACATTAATAATATATAAGATTACCCTACCATTCAACCACTCAACCTAGTGAATCAAGCTAAATAACAAATCTCTCTCTCTCTCTCTCTCTCTCTCTCTCTCTCTCTCTCTCTCTTGCTTTTTATCATGGTTTTGAAATAATAGAATAGTATGGCCTTTACGTTGTCATTTTAAATTTTGGATGTTTTTTGAAACTTAGATTCTTGAAAAGGATTTTGATGATTGTGCTACTTTTTTGTCCCATAAAACCACTACGGTTTATAAATATAATTTTATATACATTAATAATATATAGGATTCCACCACCATTCAACCACTCAAGCTAGCGAATCAAGCTAAATAATCACTCTTTCTCTCTCTCTGTCTCTCCAAAGTAATTGCGTTGATGGTGTTGGATGTTGCCAACATTGTAAGGGGAGCTCCTTGATGTGAAGTTCCAATTACGCCTCACAACGATTTGTGTAGGAGTCCCATCCATTCATATGGTCCAACCACCATTGGAATGATTTAAATATATGCCTTGGATACCAACCAACACAAGAGAACATACACTATTGACTTAGTTACCAGAGAACCCACAATAAAAACCATTTTTCGTCAACGTTGCAAACATGTAGAATTATGGTGCATGGTTCACTTGTAAAGATGATTTTTCCTGCCCGATTTGACACCGTAATTGAAATTATATGATATCCACCTAATTTAAAACCTTCCAATGGGTCACTACTATATTGAGCATATATATTCGATTTTCTTGGAACACCTCAGTGTTATTAAGCCCATATAATCGACAATACATAACTATCATGTATTGATAGACATCTCTAAGGATCCTTTTCGGATAAACTATAGATAGGTGATGGTGAAACTTAACAAGTTCTCAACACCATGTTTTGATAACATTAATAGTGTCAAGGGTTTCCCATCTAGTGTAAAATTCATCATGTTTATATTCGGTGGCCTTGAGAATCTTGTAATAGGTCTGCATGTATTCACAGTAATAGGCGTCGCTTCGTCCACCACTCTCACTATAAAGAACAAGGTGAGGGTCATCCATATGCTTAATGATCCATTTAATTAGTTTTGCACATATCATGACTGGGAATCTACATGTGATCCCGTGCATCATTGACTTCTTGAAGTTGATGTATGCATGCAAATCTTCTAAGTCTCCAGGAAACCTCTCCTGCATGAATGTATTATATATTTTGCTCCAAGTGAACTGTGTTCCTTTATCAATGAAGAACTGGGTATCTACGTATATGGGAACATTGGGTCCTGTAACTTCCACATGTTCATCAACACTTGCTTCTGAATGTTCTTTGGAGATCATTTTGTGAGGCAAAATGTCTCCAACAAATGACGACAAAGTGATAAAACTTGTGGCATGAACATCCATTCGGGGAAACAGACTCACAGTGATAGTATTAGGTTAAAACAACCTAACTATGCAACAACATTTGTAAATCACATTCAAAGAGGCATTATAGACAATAGATCATGAGAAACTATGAACGGAAACCTAAAATAACTTGAATGCAAGAGAAGTTAGGCATGAAAACTAGGAGGGAACAATTTCAAAGTACAAAGGGGACATGCATGCCATTCGAGGCTTTGTTATGCGCTCATGCACTCAAACAAAGGAAAAATAAACTAGGGCACAATGTCTCACCCTGAAGGGTTGAAGGGAAGGGAAATGGGCTGTCAGGTCTTCCCTATGCACCCATGTGCTCAAGGAGACAACAAGGGTGCACTTTTGCACTCCGAAGGGACAAACGATGAGGTTAAAAAGGCTTTGGGCCTTCATAATGTGCCCATGCGCTCAAGGAAAAGGAGGGCACACTATCACATGACAAAGGGATGAATGATGACATTTCGTGCCTTCATGATGTGTTCATGCACTCTAAGCCAAAGAGGGTGCACTATAGCACTCTAAACGATTAAAGGAAAATGCTTCGTGCCTTCGTGCTACTCTCATATACTCAGGGAGAAAACTTGATCAAATAGTGCATAGTTTTCAAGGCTGATGGGGTTTCGATCTTAAGAAGTACACTATACATATTGGAAGCTTAAAAATAAGTTCAATTAATAGGATTTGATGATAAAATGAGGAAGAGAATGATTTGCAAAGCTTTATAGCTATTGTCACATGTATGATGGAAGATGAAGGGTTTTAAGAATGTCAAGAGCTTTTGCATGCGATAATGGATTAACACTTACAATGTGAATATTCAACATAAAAACCAACAAGAAAACTGAAAATAAAGTTGTTATCTCAAAATCAAGCCCTGGAAGGCTGTAGACCAAGAAGGCTTTAAGTAACTGTTTCAAACCAATCTTTAGCTAAGGCTTAGCCTCCTTAGCCTAAGAGGGCTCTCCCAAAGGATTAAAGGTTTTATGATTATGATTAAGATGGCTAACTCTTTGTGAAACAAATATGAATGAGGTTGGTGAAATCAAAATTAACAAGCATCCATTGGGCTTATGGAGTCATATGTCATTTAGCATTAACAGTAGAATTGGCTTTGCAATGAAATCAAGGCATTCAGATTTCAATATAAACAGAGTACATCAAACACAACAGGACAACCTATGAGTATATGAAGGAAATTAGAACACTGCAAGTGATTTCTAAGTAATCAAAAACTCATAATACTGTAGACAACTTGAAAAGACAACAAGAGGAATTCATACATTGAAGTCTCTATGATTCTTGAGCAGCAGAAGCGAATACTGTATTACCAAAAGAAACAGAGTCTTTACATAAGCTTAACAACAGAGCTTTTTTACATAAACTTCCAACCTGTTGTACATAGCTCTTTCTCCTATTTATAGAGCCTTTCTACCTTCTTGAGATTCCTCCTCAAGCATGAGGGGAACTCGAAATCTACTTCTAATGACACCTATTCAACTGTTAACTGCCTATTAAATGTAACAAACTTCAACTAGACTTTCCAGAGATCTAAATCAAGTAGGATTCTAACACCATGTTATGCTAATAATAGCCTTGGTTACAATGGTTCTCGTTCTTTGACATTTGGTCCCTTTTCAGTTCGGTTGTGATGGATGTTCAAGGCTCCATGCTGGTCTTCCATGCCACATCTTCTCCATTGTCCTGAAACATAGGAGACTACCCTTGCTTATCGGTCTTTAGTTTGCCTTACAATTTTCGAATCCACAGAAGCATGTCCTTTATCTTTGATTATCCAAAATGTAACAAATGGCCACATCCTTGATGTGCTGTCCACCTCCTTTATGTTTAAAGGCAAAAACTCCTTCAAGCTGTTTTGACATATTTTGAACTGTGGTAAATGTGCTCACTTTATGACAAACATTTAAAGTTGGATTCGAATCCATATTTTCTCCACCTGTCTAAACTTGGTTGAATGTTGAAGCTTCAGATGATGCCTTGTATATATTCCCCTTTCAAAATTTCCCGCTTATGTTTCAAAATCAGTTGATTGATATTGGATTGTTTAGCTTCAACAGTTTCGTATCGTGCTACGAAACTGCTGAGCTCTGGTCATCACCTTCAGTAGTTTCGTAGCGCACTACAAAATTGTTGAGTTGTTTCAAAAATCATAGTTTCAACCCAAAACTTTGCTATTTGAGCACTTTGATGTTAAAACATTCTTGCAACTGTCTCAAGACCTTCAAAAATTGAACGGGAATGTTTGGAAAGATTATACCAAGCAAAACTATCAAAACTTTGAAATATATCCTTACTTGAAGTGGGTTTTCTTTATGGAGATCCTTTTTGCTGGTCCAATTGAATATTTAAGTCTTCAACTTGTTTTTTCAGTACTTTGATCCCAGACCTGAGGTTTATATTGACTTTTCTGATAAATTGAGCTTCTTTTATTGCAGGAGTAGTCTAGCTACGGAATTAGACATTAAAATCAACCACTTTAGGAATTTGAAAAGTTTGGTCCTCCCATCGAGCCTGCATTTGGTTAAAACAAGCCTCCTTAGCTGCAAATTTCCTAGCAGCTTTCTTTAGTCTAGCAATATCAAAGTTGGCAGATTCCAATCTCCTTTTCAAGTTTTCTGCCTTCTTTTTGAGTGGTAACTGTTTTGCCTTTATCCTTTCTTTCATGAGGCTGTGTCTCCTCCCCTATTTCATCTGCCCTTGGCGACACCTCCTGTACTTGTTTGAACTTCCTTGTTTTGGGTCTACTGGGTTTGAAAACAAATTGTTCAGCTTGATCATCAAACTTAAGTTTCTTTGAGGCTTTGGCCTTCTTAACCTTCTCTTTTCCTGACTGTATCAAATTAGCTTGAACTAGTGGGGACTCTTCAATGTCAATTGCTTGTAATAAATCATTTAAATCTCCCTTTGAAACAGGACTTTCTTCAATAGCCATGGACTTACCCTTTTCTTTTGCCACCTGGATCCTTGTTTTTCTTCTTTGAACTTCTCGACCTGTGCTTGATTCATGTGCAGTTTATTTGACTTGATTTTTTTCTTTAATTGACTGCTGGGGTGTATCCTGAATAGTCAGTGGCTTGGTGGATGCCCTTACTTGCTTTCTTGCCTTTAACTTTGAAAACCTCTTGGCTCTTGTTTCTGCTTGAGGACCTGTTGTTGAAAGATCTTTTGTAGCTAGAGGGCTGAGACTGGCCTTGCTCTTGAAACCAACCATGAATATAAATGTGTCCTAGTCTCTGCCTACCCTTTGAAGTTCATGCAAAATAGGTAACTTAATCAGGCCATGGTGAAACAAAGATGTCTCACAAGCCTCTTTTCTTAATTACACCTTGTCACACATTTTAATCAAACTGCGGAATAAGTAAAAAGGTAGATCAATAGATGCCTTCCTTGTAAAATGTAATAGAAGTTTGAAATGGTACAAATACACCTTGTTATATCTTCCTTCACAGGTCAGGTATTTCTGTATACAGGTGAGCAAATGTGCGTAGGACTCTTTGACATAGCTCCTAAGAACGGACTTGCTCAAATCCGAGTTAACGAATTCCTTCTTTAGAAACTCTTTGCATGGGTTCATGTCAAATTTGAAATTCTTGAACCAATTTTCTTGCCCTCTTGGAATCTCTGTAACTATGGATATCATGTCTGGTGAGACCTGCAATTCCATCATACCAACCTTTGAGTTTAATCATGTAAAATTTAGTTCAAATTCTTTAGTCACTTGTGCATGACCTCCTTGTAGCTTCTTGCAAAAGTTCCAACATCCAGCTTGTTTAAATGCCTTCTCAACCTCTTTGTTCTTCAATGCTATATCCAAACCTTTAGGCTCATTTCTCAGACATTGTCCTGATCTGTGTTCTTTCCTTTCTACTGATCCCCCCACGAAGTTTCAGTGACCTGTAGGCAGGGAATGCTAGCGCTCTTCAAACTGCAAACTCTGCCTCTCTTGAATTTCTGCCTCGCTTGATTTGCTTCCTCACTTGATGACAATGTTTTTTTCAAATTGAAATCTTGTAGATTATGTTTACTCATGCAAGTCTTACAATCATCATTAAAACTTGTGCATAGGTGGCTTTCCTTGGAACTTGTATTCCGTGTGTATTAATGTTTGTAATAATGGAGATAGGTGGTTGGACGTGATATGTGGAGTACAAGAACTGACAAAGAATGACGCAGTCATAGATTAACTTAACAGATTTGACAGTTGGGAAAGATTCGCTGCGGAATGCACGAATCTCCGATTTCGCAGCGCGGTCAGTGTACATTTTGAATTATGTGCTACGAAATCACCTAATAACATATCGCGCTGCGAAAACACCTAATGGGATTTTGCACTGCGAAACTGCTAAACAGGGTTAATGCACTGTGAAAACACTTCAGAAAGGTTACATGCGCTACGCAATCACCTAGAAAGGCTTTGTGGTAGATAATGATTTTTGAAACAAACTGACACATGGCTATGATTGGTGGTGAATGAGGGTGACCAGTGATAGATGAGAATGCATGCTTGATTTACGACCTCCTGAGACTCAGACTCTAAGGAAAAACGAAATCAAACTTAGACTAACACTGACCTTTTGCATTAAGCTAGTATAAGAGATTTTGGCATTAGATTTCTTAAGTGATAACAAAAGTGATCAACAGTAAGAAAAGAAATATTTGGCAGTGAAATCATGAGATTCAATAGAAGGATTTGACATGCAAAACTTACTTGCAACATTGGTTGATGAAGAGTTTCTTGATTCCCCAACTGTGTGCTAAACTCAAATGAAATGATTATGCAGAAAATAATTAATTGAGTCTATTTAAAGAAATTGACATGAAAAAGTGATTCATGCATGAGTGCCACTTTTTTTCACATGAAAGGGTTAGTTAAGCAGAGTTGAGTGGGATCCTATTTTTTAGGAGTGTACCCTCATGCAACAAGTTGGGTCATGCATGCAACTAGACGGGGTGCATGTCTTTGACACAAAGGAGTGCGCTCACGTAGGGAACACTTTCTCAACATGAAGGGGTGCACTGAAGTAAGGAATACTCCTTTAAATTGCATGAGTGCGCTCAAGTTAAGTGCATGTCTTTGTCAACTTAAAGTGTGATTTTGATTTTTCTAAGAGATTTTCTTGCTTTTGTTTCATTTTTCATGCTTTTGAGTCCTTTTTGAGTGTGTGCATAGTGATAAGGAAATTTTCTAATTATAGAAAGATCATGAGTTCACCTAAACATGTACTAATTAACTCAAGCGCTTCTAATGGCTAAGTGACGACACTTAAGAAGCATTGAATTTTGAGGATACACTAGGAGAAAACACATAGATATCAAATCAAACAACATGTTGAATCGAGGGGGCTTGAAATAACAATTATCATAGTCTTGAAAATTGACATAGGCAAAATTTTTGGCGGGTCATTGTCGTAGTGAAAACACTTTGCAACACACTAGGAGAACTCCAGCTTCTCTGAATTGGTTTCATTGTAAACACAAAGTTCGATTTCTTCAGGAAGTATTAATTCGAACAATGGGTTACCTTAGTCCCCACTCTTACCCAGTTAGAGATATAGTTTTTCCAGTTTGCTTACTCAACAAACACATAATATAACAAGCCATATCATTATCCTATTGACGTAAGGGTAGTATAGTATGGAGAAATAGAGGTAATTAGAGTGTGAGTTTTACATCTCTGGTGTTGCTCCATTACTAGTAGGAATCGATAGTACCTCAACAGAGCCACTTTGGAAACACAAATGTTTCTTCACTTCCAGCGAGCATGGAGAGTACCTTGGTGAAGTCGCTTGCTTCACCTCCCTACGATGAAGCCTTTATATTCTTTCACCCTTTAGTTTTATTTTCTTTTTCATAGAATTGTGAATAAACACTTATTATTTGTCAACGTGCATAAGAGGGATCCTTAATTATTGAGATCGGAAGAGGTTGTTCCTTAAGAGATAATTTTTTATATCGATGATGCTTTGGTCGCTAAACGTTTTCCTCTTATATTACTCTAAAAAGATAGATAAGCATGAAGCAAAATGTTCATAACAAGACCGAGCACAGGAATGAGAATCCTAAATAGATGCGGGCTTCATGGTTTACCTATAACTTCCTGACTAAAGGGTCATATTTTCTATCCAAAAATCATTGAATCAAAGGTGATGTAAACCAAAACAAAGAAGAGGTTAGAAGATAAGCCAAGGGTTGCATGATATTACAACTTTCCATTCACAAAATATTACCCACATCATCTCAAGGCCAAAAACTCACTTTATTCAGAGACAAAGAAAACCAAAAGGATACAATCAAAACATGAAAAATGAGGATACACAACAAAATGCAATGCATCTAACTACATACAATATATACTAACCTATCCTAAACAAGAGGGGGTCAGGTCACGTGAAGTGCGTAACAACCCTAGCAAAAATTCCATGTAGTAAAAGTAATAAAGGCAAAATAATAACCATAGTTGATGGGACACGTATTCCAAGTTGAATGGTGGGCAAGACATCTTAGTGGGTGTTGATTCAGTTTATTATGGATAAGGAAATTGGAAAAGATAATGACTAAGGCTTTGGAAAGACAAAGTGGCATTTATTAGCATTTATTTATGAAAATAATGGAAATTAGGAGAAAAGGGAGGTGGAAGGTCACATGTTGCATGTGAGGAGAAAATTGAAGGAAAATAATGGAAAATGAAGAAAATAGAGGCCTATTAATAAAAAGGCTTCTAAGTATCAATGGGTAGGCTTGGTCAGTGTAAGCTTGGTTAGTTCAATTTTGGATCTCTCTCTCTATTCTCTCTCTCTCATGCTCTTGGACACTTAGAGTTTTCTTGGAGCACTCTTGGAGAGTGTGGCATACTTGGATTTTTGGAGAAAGAAGGCAAAGGAAGAGCTGGAAAGCACAAGAGGACATCGAAATCAATAGCTAAAAGAAGATTCACTTGTAGATACCGAGTTGCATGTATGTTTTCCTCACTAGTTCTGGAATGCGGGCATATGCATGTGGATTATTGGTTATGAGTTGTCATTGGCATGGAGGATGGTCAAGATTGATATTGGGTTGCCTAACCTTGGCATCTCCTGGACAATCATGGAGATTGTTGGTTTATTTCATTGTTTTGTTTTGGTTGGTTTCCATGTTTCCTTAGCTTGGGTTGAGTTAATAGTCCTGGAGCCTTGGTTGAACAAACACTCTGGAGCCTTGTAACAACTTGGGTTGAGTTACTAGCCCTATAGCCTCGGTTACAAAAACGCTCTTGAGTTGTTGGTGGGTTGAGTTACTAGTCTTAGAGCCTTGGTAGGAAAAATGCTCTGGAGCTTGGTAAAAGTTGTGGGTTGAGTTACTAGTCCTGGAGCCTTGGTTGGACAAATGCTATAGAGCCTTGGAAGGCTTTCATAGAGGCCAACCTGATGATGGTTTTTTGATGTCCGAACGTGAGGTGGAATCGTTGTTTGATGGGTTGAGGTGGATGACCTTTGGAAGAATTTGAGGGTTTTTGATTGATGTGTTTTAAGAGATCCCATATTCATGCTTGGAATATGACATAGGGGTGAATGAATGAAGAGATATTTGGATCAACCATTCTATGATCGGGTGGAATGTGGAAGTCCCATCCTGGGTTTGGATTTTGCAGCATCAATATGAGGTTACTTCTCCTTGTTATTTTATGAGTATTGTACTGGTTTATATGTGGATTAGATGGATATTGTTGCCTTTGTATTTTTGTCCCTATTATATTGGTTATGTATATGTTTTATGACAAAAACAGTGGCTTTCATCATGTTTTTATTTGTATGTGAATGAACCATGTATCTATGGTCTAATGGATGAAACTACAACTAAAGTGATAAGGAAACAATGCCTCATAGAAAATCTCAGATAAGTATGAGACCCCTATGCTCAGATCTGTTATTTACACCTGTAGATTAGATATCCGTGATATGTTTGATGAAATGCCTGTCATGGCTAGTAGGGGTCCAGTTAAGGTATTATTCGAGTAATCACATTAATATTGTTGTTTCCATGTTATGTTATTGTTCTGAAGGTGTCATTCAATTCTGGGCAATGACCTGGGCTCTAGGCCTGAAAATGTGGCCAAAATCTCGAGCATGTTGGCATAAAATTGAGAAAAAGATTCCATGAACGCTGGTAGGCAGGCCTGTGAGAGCGTCCAGAGGTTCCAAGACACTGGCATGCCCATAGCATGAGAGTTTCTAGAGGTCAAGTTGTCCAAAAGTTCAATGGGACCCAAGGGTAAGCTACCTGAAGTGTTGGATTGGTTCTTGAGGGTCCTAAGGCTGATGTTGAATGTATGTATGGTTTGTTTCTGTCAATTCCACTTCCTTAACATGAATTAGGAGGTCAAATCATATCATAGTGGCCTCTCGTCACACATTTACCCTGATTGGCCTGTTGCTTGAGTAGATGTGGGAGGAGGGTGTTACAAAGTGGTATCAGAGCATGGTTCACCCCTCAAACTGGATGGGTGGTGTGTTGGTCATGCATTCATGTCCGTTGTGTTCCTTATGCTTATAGTCCATGGGCTTGTTGCATTTTCATGGTGTTGATCATGGTTGTTGTGATGTTTCCATGTGAAGGTTGATGGTGTTGTTGTGGAATGTGTCGTCACGAGTGTATGGTTGTGGATGCATTTTTTTGCATGTTCGTGTCTATATGTTATTATGCATGCATTTTCATGGTCATAGTTATGTAGGTATAGTAGGTCAAACATGCATTGTGAGGTCATTATATGCATTTTATGTCATCATGATGCTATTGGCATGTTACAATGCTAATGGTTTCTCCGAGATAGAGCAGGATATGTAGATCATTAAAGTGAATTTGTAGCATTGAGCCTCGAGGCAAGATCATGTCATCATACATGTTTGTATGTTGGGCGTTTAGGTATGTAGGTTAAGGATTTTTATATGCATTAGGGTTATATACATTAGGTTTATGTACATGTCTATTGATGTTATACACATGATAGATGCTAGTTGTTTAGTGTAGTCATATGCACACGTGTTGGATAGTCATGCATGATAGTAACCTATGGTGGTATGCATTGCTATTGTTGTTTTATGTCAGATAACTTGATGATTATGTTATATGTTGTTGATGAGTATGTTATAGGTTAAATTTTTGTTGTTATATGTTAGTAACTTGATGATTAGGATTACTACGTAAAGATCTTGATGTTATATGTATGACACTAACTTGGATTGGTCTATGCAAATGGTTAGGGTTATGACATTCATGTATGAGTTAATATATTGTGATAATATGTCATACTAATCCAAACAAATTGTGTAGATGTGATTATTATATATTAATGATAATTGTTTATGACATTACAATGTGAACATGTTAGCTTGTTATTGTTATGGATATTATGACCTTATTTATGATTGAGATGATATGTTGTGAAGTTATATTGTGCTAATCTAGCTTAATTGTGCAGAAAAGATATCCTCCCCTGATATACATTAAGATATGCGCTTGCTTATGTCATCTAATTTGTGCTTGAATGTTTGATTATGTCATCTATTTGGTGTTTGAGTGTTGATGTCTATTAGGTCGTCTAGTTGATTTTGTTGATCTAAAAATGATTTGAGGTTGTCATTGATGTCAAACCAAGAAACACCAAGGATGAACCTGAAATTCCATGGCACATTGGGTATCATCATTCATGGTTTCTCATCTCATAACCATTATATGAATAGTCTACTCAATAATATCTTTCTATCGGTATATAGCTCTCCTCTTAATTCCTCACGGTTTGTAAGTTATTCAAGATTGAAGTAAGTAACCCCAATTTGTGGGCCAAAACTCCATGGGATTGTGGCATGGAATTTATCATTGATTTTGGTCATTGAATAGTCAATAATTAATAATTTTTTTAAGCTCCTAAAATCCCTCCAACATTCTCTATAGAAGCCTCTCTCAACTCTATAAAAAGAAATCTCATATATCATCCAAAAGCAGTGACCATGACATTTTCGCTATAACTTTATTTCTGTGAAGTCTTAGATGATGAATTAAAACTCATTTGAGCCAAAATACATGAACGTTGTGACAAAGTTTCAGATCTTGGTTCGCTATATTTTTGGATATATGATCTGTGGAAGTTAGGGTTTTGGCAGGCTCCCAAATTTCATCTCAAGGAGGCGACCTTGGGAAAAATGTCATAACTCTCTCTCTGAGAAGCAGATTGGAATTCTATAAAAAGTGACGGATAATGTACAGATTGTAGTTTTTAGTGTATAAATTTTATAGCTGAAGGAGGAAATAATGACACGTGGAATGCCATACAAGTTCTCTCTACTGAACTAGTCCATAATTAGGTCATTGTGAGAGCTTGGGCATAACCTTGCCTTGAAGAATCCAAATCGGGTCGGACCTGTGGCATTGGAAAGAAGAATTAGAGGGCTACTACACGACTGAAGATCACATATTGGAGATCTTAAATCACATAGATACATTAGATTCAATATTGTGCTCCTAGAAGGCAAGAAAAAAACTAGATCAAGTGCTGTCAAGGGGTGCAAAGGACCAAACTTTCTAGGGCAGCAAAGAGTAAGGTGCAGAAAAATGATGCAGCAAAGGTAAGCTCCAGGTAAGTATATTCTGTATATGCATGTTGATATCTTAATTGCATTAGGTTCTTTGTATTCTAATTTGTTGTTTGTTGTTTTTGTTTAGCACTGACATATGCTCTGCAGGATGAGGTAAGTTTTGCTATTATAATGTCATGGGTATTTCCTTGAAGAATTTTTATAGGTATTATATATTCATCAAGAGAAGACTCAATGCATAATATATTGTTCTGAAGAGTGAGAAAGGGTATAATGAAAAGAGAAATAATTAAGGTGTAGAACAACAACAAGAAGTTCACCACATGAAGTCTTCAAGTGGGCATCACTGCATATAGTCTTTGTAAAAGTATCATTGTACAGAGTCATTGTAAAAGCATCATTGTAAAAGTTGTACAAGTGTCTATCTACCTAGAGTTGAAGAGGCAATGTCAAGAGGTCTAGGATCATCATTAGGTGGTTGTGCCATAGTTGGGGTTATGGTCTAGTGTGTCTTCTTCTTCTACATCATTCTATATCATTGTAAAGTGGATCATTTTCCCTGGTACGGGAGTCCATTCTTCTTTTAGTCTTCTATGGGGTGGTGTTGTGGCCACAACTACCACCCTATTAAAACATGCTCTAATAGAAAATTTTAAACGGGTCCCCTTGAAGCTGGATTTTTCACTTCCTCGAATGATCTACTTTCATCTCAGAAACTCTAACTCTATGCCAGGTTAACCCTTTAATTCTTAATGGTCAAGACCTCCCCTTGAAAATATCTCTGCGACATGATTTATTTATAACCTACACTCTCGTTCCTTCATCGGACCTTTCTCAATCCTCATAAGTGTCTCTGGAAAAATAGGCCTGCATATATAATTGCCCCTACCCTTACTATGGCCATTTGTGCACTTAACGCACAAAACCCTCTATCGCACCTCATTTGCCTTCATAACTCTTTATAGCTGAAGTGCTTCACAAAGCATACATGAATCATCCCTTTTCGCTCATCGCACTTCACCTTGATCAAAGGGTGAAGGCTGGTTTATCATGAATGAATAAGTGCGTTGCGAGTAAGTTCTCCACTGCATTACAAATCACCAATTGGCCATATTAACAGAGGTATATTATGTTTCGGATCTGGGACCCATCGCGCATCACTGTTAGCGGGGTTCAGAATCTATGTATATGGTGCACCATAACCACTTGAACCTACCGATGATTATAAAACCAGGTGCATCAATTTTCAAGTTCGTCCTTATGGCCGGATACACAAGTTTATCGCTTATGTCCATGTGTTTCCGGAAAAAAATTGAAGTTGGAGTTTTCCAAAAGGAAGGGTAACATTCCGGACTCGAAGGGATTTATGAACCTTAACCTATATGTGTTTTGGGTCTATAGCCCCATTGCATATCGCATATCGGTGGGAGCTTGGATCTTATGCACATATGCATCGCGATCTACTGGACCCGATGGTATTATCAATTATATTTAATATATGTTTCAGATCCGGGGCTATATCGCACATTGCTATCGGCCTTGTCACAAAGCTTATATATATAGTGCACTTCTGTTTGCTAGACCCACCGACAATTGTGAATCTGGGCATATAATGTTTCAAGTCCGGCCTAACAATTGGACTGGGGTTTTCCTGTGTATTTCTTTATTTTTGAAAGATATTGAGGGTGAGGCTTTTTCAAAGGAAATCTGATAGGGGTGATGTTGTGTGTAATGTGCCATCGGGATGTGCCATTACGACTCATATGCGGCACGATTTTGGCTAAACCAGGGGCCATTTTCTTTCATGATAGCTCCTTTTGATTTCGTAGTGCTTTATCATTTTTGAAGTTTTGAAGATGGGGAGAGCTGTTCTTGAGTGTTTCTATCATATTTTATAATCACAGTAATATGAATTATCTCTGCAGGCGAGTTTGAGTGGATCCGACCGCAGATGAAGGAAATGCATGTCAAGATGATACCTTTGCACCACTGGTACCGGTATTGCAAAAAACACTCTGCTAAAGGGAAGATGGACCGCCATAGTGCATAATGAAGTTGCTCCTACAGTTCAGTGGAAGCGTTCAGGACAACACTAATCCACCAAGATGTCATCATCAGAAGATACATTACAAATCATGCCAGATGTGGGGATGATGGGAGCATCTTTAGTTTCTTTCAAAGAAAAGACAGGGAATGATAGCCACTCCTCACAGGTGCTAAGAAATGATACATAGTCCTCCCTTGTTCCAAGGAGATCCATCCATTTCCCCAGGAAGGAGAACGCTCCACCAAGGGTGACCTCAGCTTGTCGGCAGTTTCACCAACCTTTCGCATCTGTACATACTGATCGGTGTAACGACAAGAGGGAACTGAAAGGTCATGGAAGGCCGAGGGTTGTTCAAAGCTGCATAAGTATTACCTCCGAAGAAAGGAGAAGGGCTTTTGGGCTGGGAGAAAAATAGTTTTGATTTGTTGTGAATAAAGGGGAATGTTTGGTTCAAGGAGGAGCCATAGTTTCAGACTCTTTGTATTGTTTTGGATCAGAGTGTTATTACTGGCATGAATGTAAATGTGATTTGTATTTATGCATATTGACGACTTACGTTTCACTATTAGTCTTGTTAAATTGAATTTGATTCAATTTCATGGTTAACTTGTGAATGGTCTCTGATTTGAAACTAAGTTAAACATCAGTTGCAAGTTTTAATTCCATAGAAGAATGTGGATTCCTATATGAGTGATTGGATTGCAATTTAGCTTTAATACAATCTTGTCCAGCTATGAATTCAATGATTGATTCATTTGGACTTGAATCTATACATGATGTTTAATCTTCTTTATTATGCTCCTGCCAAATATATATATGATGTTTAAACCTCTATATTATGCTTCTGCAGGATAGACTAGGATAGCTAAGACTAGATTAGAGTAGTTAGAAGTAGTATAGATAGGATTTAATACATAGAGGTTAGCTGTTTTATTTTGTTGATTTAATTGAAGTCTTCCTCCCAAAAGCAATCTTTCGACATGTTCAAACAGCTTACGGGGTCCCCTAAAACCCGTCAGAGCTAGCCATTACAAACGAAAGCAGGTCTAATTGGGGCTTGTGATCAGGTTAGTTCCCCTTGTTGGCATTGCGCACATTAACCCTATCAAGAAATTGGTGCTAGAAGGAGGGCATGAACTACCATCCCCAACTTTTCAAGATTTCATCTATAAGTGTCATGCATGGATTCAAAATGATTAATGTATGGATCATAAAGGTTAGAGAGATCCCACCACACATTTGAAAGAGCCTGATTTTGAAGAAACAGAGACCCCTCTAAATCCTATTTCTGGGTCACCCAAGGAAGAAACTCAGGAACAACCAGTCAGAATGCTTACTCAGGCTTACGCTCGTTCCCTCTCTCAGATTCCTATATTTCACTCTTTACCTCCGACAACTAAGAGAAAGCCAAGGATATTTACCCTGAGCGAAGGTACATCTTCAACAACTTCTCTTAAATATATTGTGCTAGAATCCTTGCAAAGTATCGACACCCCTTGGGAAGAAATTCCCGGGGATTCCCCTTTTAAAGGAAACTCCTCACTTCATTTTGAGAATCCTAACATAGAAGCCTCCAACCAAAACTTCCCTATCCATAATATGGCCAACGTTCCCCCTCCAGGTGGCAATTAGCCTCCACCTCCTCCCCCGGGTGGGAATCAACCCCCACCTCCTTTAGGAGCACTCCCTCCCTGGCTTGCACAGGATGCTATAGTGGTACTTGGGCAAGAACATCCCTTTCCCAAAAATGCAGAAAGAGTGTTACCTAATTTTGACCCTGAGCGGGGAGATACCACTGATAACCATATTCACTCTTTCTTCCTAGACTTGCGTAGATTGGGGGTCACCGATGAAGATGTGGTGTGCCACCTATTCTCTTTTACTTTGACTAGTGCAACCTCCACATGGTATTTCAGCTTGAGAATAGGGTCAATCACCTCTTGGGATGCTTTTCAACAGGCCTTTTTAGACAAGTTTGGTGATGAAAAAACACTTGCAGCCTTAGTTTTAGAATTATCTCGTATGAAAATGGAAACCAAGGAGAAGGTTAAGGATTTTAACATCTGGTTCGACACCTTGTTCAACAGAATCCCAGCCACCGCTAGACCTATTGAAGAGGTGCTAATGGAATTCTATATCTCTGCTCTCCCTGTCCCTACAACGATGTGGGTTAAAAGGAGTAATGTGCAAACCTTAAAAGGTGCTATCGATGAAGCAGTGAAAGTTGAAAACGAAATGATCAACCTCACATCATGTCATTATACAACTAAAGTGAAGAAAGCATCTCAATCATCCAAGAGGAGTAGTGGGAGTGGCAACCAAGTGGCTGAGACCAAAGAAAAGGATACCACAAAAGTGGAGGGTTTGCATCAGATCATTAATAAACTAACACAATCATTGATATGAAAAAAAATGCTGGAGAGAGTACAAGTGGGAATGGATGAGATTATAATAACAAAAAACCCTTCAAACCTTTCTATCGAAAGAAAATAGAAGGTGGTCATGGTCAACTTGCATTGCCTGCTCCACCTAATGAAGAGGCTTAAACATAGAAGAGTTGGCTCTTATTGGATCTCCTTAACAAAGAAGAACCTGTACTGGAGCTGAAACCAGAACAAGAAGACGAAGAAGGATACCAAGTAGAAGAACCCTAGGATGAGGAAACCCAAATTAATTTGATGTGGGATTTCCATAGTAATGAGAACGATGACAAAGGGGATAACGCTGCAGAAATTAACGCTAATGAAATCCACACGCGAAGTAAAGGGTCGCTCCCAGATGTGACAAAGCCCTTAGACCGAATGAAGCAAGATATTCGCCCTGTGAAAGCATCCACTCCCAGAGTTCCTGTCAAGAAGAGTAGACCTGGTGGTCAATCCAAGAACTCTCCTGTTGCAAGTCACCCAGAGAAAGAAAATGCATCTCCAACTGCAACAAAGGCTACTCAAGACGGTAAAATCCCACCTAAGAATGGTAAAACAAGTATGCTTACTTTTCCATATCCTGTTTATAATATGGATTACAATATTGTGGATGATCTCAAGAAGTCTAGGGCTAATATCACCTATTTTGACTAGTTAAAATCAACGCAACAAAGAGATTTGCTGCTGAAAGCTATGAATGAGCGGAACTGCGAAACCCCCACCACCTCTAGTGGCCAAACTGAGAAACCAGTGTCCAAACTTGTAAATATCTCTAGTGCATCCAAAATACCATAAGCTATGGAGGCCACTTTATCTAAAATAAATCAAAAATCCCATGATGTCAGTGCAGCCATGATAGGGAGGAAATCAAAATCTATGACTCCGTCATTCCTTATCATGTTTGAAATATTTAACATGAATGTACACAATTTCCTCGTAGATTTCGGTGCCTTATCAACTGTTATGCCTTACGCTGTTGCTAAAACACTGTAGGCAATGCCCAAGAAAACTGGAACTCAAATTATGCAATTGGATAGAACAAATGTGAAAGTAATTGGGGAATTAAAAGATGTGTTGATTCAGATGGCTACTAAACCACAATAAACACAAGTCATTGATATAGTGGTGGTCGACATACCCGAGGCTTATGGAATGCTGCTCAGTAGGGACTGGTCATCAAATCTCAATGGATATTTCTCAACTGATTAGTCCCATCTCTTGCTACCTCAGAGGGGAAAAGGTGATATGTTGAGAGTCGATAGAGAAAGATACATGAAATATGTGGTAACAGAACTAAATAGCCCCAATGAACCTGTAATGTTCTATAACTCTATCCTTGGGAATTATAGTTTTGATGTTTATGCCACGGAAACCTGTTTCGGAGAATGCCATGCAGAAGTAGTGAAGGAAGCTTTGACAACCACACAGTTGGAAGAAAGAATTAAACACCCCCACAATCCAAATGATAAATTAAATTGTATTATAGTAGATGATAGGACTAATTTCATAGGAATCAGTTCTTTTAGCATAACATTAGAGTTTATTTTTGGGATACTCCACTTTGATGACTCTAACTGTCTTGAAAATGTAGGTGCTGGGAGAATTTTCTTTGACCCACTAGGGAACCAACGTTGATGGCCAGCCGGTTCAAATGCACGTGCACCAGTAACATAGCAAAACATGAAGGCTTGCTGAAAGGCCTAAGAAGAGCCATTGAAAGGAATGTAAAAAGGCTCAATGTTTTTGATGTCCCATAGATAATGGTGGACCAGGTAAAGAAAAAGATACATTACAGTCCGCCACACCTGGTGAGGTACCAACATGAGGTATGGAGTTTAATTGACAATTTTAATTCCTTTAATGTCACATACATACCTAGAAAGAATAACCACAATGTTGATCTGATGGTTGCTATGACTGCAAAACTTTTTCCTAATCTTAGATTAAATAAGAAAAAATAAATAATGAATTGGTTTTCAGATCATCCGTAACTGATAGCAACTCAAATTGGCAGGTGTTCGAAGGTGATAATCAAATCCTTGAGTTCCTGCATTGCGAAAGAACACTCAGAAACACAACCATTAACTAAAAGGAGCATGGAAAACTTATAAATGGAAGTGAAGATGAGGTGATATCTTTTATTGAGAAATTTATTTACTTTTCACCTTTCATGAGTGAGCCAATAGGTAAGCACACAAAATTACAACACTCATGGTTGAGCCCATTCCAAGTTGTGGAAGAAATTGGTCATGGAACTTATAGATTGAAAAACTTATAGGGAGAAACTGAAAAGCTCCCTGTTAATGGCTAGCATATCAAGAGATACTCCCAGTAGCCACCACATGGTGGTTACCTCCTAATTAGGTTAAAATGCATTTCCTTTTTGATGTCAGTATAGTTACGTTTCCGTCTTTTCCTTTCTTGTTTCTCTGCAAAGTTTTACTTTCTGTTTTAAATTACAATCCTTTTCAGTTAACTGATTTTAGTACTCTAATTTATTTTTTACCTTTTTAGATTTCCATCATTCACCACATTCAGCCTTTCCCTTCCTCATTAACCTGCTGATGATTATGTTGTTTCTAAATCCACCATTACCTTGCAAATCAAACAAATTTTTGATCAACCCATGAGGACTTGAAAATCAGCTGTGGAATTCAGACCAAGCCACTCATTGGCATCTGTTAAGAACTGGGTAAGACCTGTTGATAACCTCGATACCTGGAGCATGTAGGGGCATATTTATAAAACAAAAATGTGTAACTACAACTAGACTGGCATGGAAGAATGCTGCATTTTAATAAATCCCACTCAGACCTAGCCTATACTGACCTATAAGGTTTACAATCATTCTCCATTGGTTCCATCCACCATGCTAAATTTTCTAATACATGTTGTTTACAAGTAAACCTCCTTTCATGGGCTAAACTCACTGTCATTCACCCTATGGAAAATCCAATTGTGCTCTAGTCCTTGTGCCTCAAGCTAGAAGGACCTAGTTAAAAGAAAATGAAATGTCAAGTCCTTGTGCCAATATGGAAGGACAGGTTTTTTGGGAAGCCGGTTAGAATAGGTACTGTTGCTAGGCTCAGAGTACCTATTGACACAGCAAGCCCAACCTTACTTAAGTAGTTTAAAAATATGGCATGATCCATGACTATGCACCATTCAACCATATGAAAATATAGCACTGGAATTCTTATGTAAAGTGCAGATAAACATATCTACATCGAGTTTGATGAATAATATAGAGCTGATGTACACACCTAAATGGGTATTGACAGACCAATGATGGCCCCAAAATTATTTTTGAAAGAAGGCAATAGGTAAAGGAAGGTCAATGCATCCCATAGTAATAACCATTGGAGAATGCTTGTCAAAACCTTATCAGTCAGAAGAAGCTATTTGTTTTTATCCTGCCTGAAACAATTAATGTTAAAGTGGAACCCATGCCTGTTCATTTGTACAATTTGCATTTCAAGTTTATCTTAACACCCTGATGTTTTATTGATCCAAGGTTTATTTGGAAACAGAGATAACTGGTTCGCCCAACGGTTCGCCATTTGCTGTGGCCACAACTACTACCCTATTAAAACATGCTCTGATAGAAAATTTTAAATGGGTGCCCTTGAAGTTGGATTTTTCACTTTCCCAAATGATCTTCTTTCATCTCGAAAACTCTAACGCTATGCTAGGTTAACCCTTTAATTCTTAATGGTCAAGACCTCCCCTTGAAAATATCTCTACGACATGATTTATTTATAACCTGCACTCTCGTTCCCTCATCAGACCTTTCTCAATCCTCATAAGTGTCTCTGGCAAAATAGGCCCGCATATATAATTGCCCCTACCCTTACTATGGCCATTCATGCACTTAACGCACAAAACCCTCTATCGCCTCATTTGCCTTCATAACTCTTTATAGCCGAAGTGCTTCGCAAAGCATACATGAATCATCCCTTTTCACTCATTGCACTTTGCCTTGATCAAAGGGTGAAGGCTAGTTTATCATGAATGAATAAGAGCGATGCGAGTAAGTTCTCCACCACATCGCAAATCTCTAATCAACCATATTAACAGAGGTATATTATGTTTCGAATCCGAGACCCATTGCGCATTGCTATCGGCGAGGTCCGAAATCTATGTATATGGCACACCATAACCAACCGAACTTGTCGATGATTATAAAATTGGGTGCATCAATTTTTAAGTCTGGCCTTGTGGCCCGATACACAAGTTTACTACTTATATCCTTTTGTTTCCAGAAAAACATTGAAGTCGTAGTTTTACAAAGGGAAGGGTAACATTGCAGACCTAAAGGGATTTATGAACCTTAAGATATATGTGTTTCACATATCGCGTATTAGCGGGAGTCCGAGTCTTATGCACATATGCATCGCGACCAGCTAGACCCAATGGTATTATCAATTATATTTCATATATGTTTCGGATCCGGGGCTATATTGCGCATCACTATCGGCCTTGTCCCAAAAGATTATATATATAGTGCGCCTTTGTCTACCAGACCCACCGACAATTGTGAATCTGGGCATATAATGTTTCAAGTCTGGCCTAATGTCCGGACTCGTGTTTTCCTGTGTATTTCTTTTTTTTTGAAAGATAGTGAGGGTGGGGATTTTTCAAAGAAAATCCGATAGGTGTGATGTTGCATGTAATGTGCCATCGGGATGTGCCATTGTGACTCGTTCACGACACGATTTTGGCTAAACTAGGGGCCATTTTCTTTCATGATAGCTCCTTTTGATTTCGCATCGCCTTATCATTTTTTAAGTTTCGATGATGGTGAGAGTTGTTCTTGAGTGTTTCTATCATATTTTATAATCACAGCTAATACAAATTATCTTTGCAGGCGAGTTTGAGTGGATTCGGCCGCAGATGAAGGCGCTGTATGTCAAGGTGACACCTCTGTGCCACCGGTGTTGGTATTGCAAAACACACTCTGCTAAAGGGAAGACGGACTGCCATAGTGCATAATGAAGGCACTCCTGCAGTGCAATGGAAGTGTTCAGGACGACGCTAATTCACCAAGATGTCATCATCACAAGATACATTACACAGCATGCCAGATGTGGGGATGATGGGAGCATCTTTAGTTTCTTTCAAAGAAAAGACAGAGAATGATAGCCACTCCTCACAAGTGCTAAGAAATGATAAACAATCCTCCCTCGTTCCAAGGAGATCCATCCATTTCCCCAGGAAGGAGAACGCTCCACCAAGGGTGACCTTAGCTTGTCGGCAGTTTCACCAACCTTTCGCATCTGTACATACTGATCGATGTAGTGACAAGAGGGAACTGAAAGGTCATGGAAGGCCGAGGGTCATTCAAGGCCGCATAAGTATTACCTCTGAAGAAAGGAGAAGGGCTTTTTGTCTTGGAGAAAAACAGTTTTGATTTATTGTGAATAAAGGGGACTGTTTGGTTCAAGGAGGAGCCATAGTTTTAGACTCTTTGTATTGTTTTGGATTAGGGTGTTATTACTGGCATGAATGTAAATGTGATTTTTATTTATGCATATTGATGACTTACAATTCACTATTAGTCTTGTTAAATTGAATGTGATTCAGTTTCATGGTTAACTTGTGAACGGTCTCTGATTTGAAACTAAGTTAAACATAAGTTGCAAGTTTTAATTCCATAGAAGAATGTGGATTCCTATATGAGTGATTGTATTGAAATTTAGCTTTAATACAGTCTTGTCCAACTGCGAATTTAGTGATTATTCATTCGGACTTGAATTTAAACATGATGTTTAATCTTCTTTATCACGCTCATGCCGAACATATATATGATGTTTAAACCTTTGTATTATGCTTCTGTAGGATAGATTAAGATAGCTAAGACTAGATTAGAGTATTGAAGAGGGAGTCCATAAGACTAGATTAGAGTAGTTAGAATTAGTATAGATAGGATTTAATACATAGAGGTTAGCTATTTTATTTTGTTGATTTAATTGAAGTCTTCCTCCCGGAAGCAATCTTTCAACATGTTCAAACAGTTTACGGGGTCCCCTAAAAATCGTCGAAGCTATCCATTCCAAATGAAAGTAGGTCTAATTGGGGCTTGCCATCGGGTTAGTTCCTGTTGTTGGCATTGTGCACATTAGCCCTGTCAACAGGTGGTAGGGTGGTGCATGAAGTCACCAATAGGTTCAATCCTGTGAAAAATTCAGGGTGGTAGGGTGGTGCTAGGGTGAGTTTTAGCTCATTGGGTGTTGGGGCATCTGTTCAGTTGATTACTGAAGAATCTCGGGCATTGGAGTGTCCATCTAGTGGGAGCCAAAGAATAATGCTTTTCTAGATTCTAGGAAGTTGGAGCTTTCTTTTCAATTGGAGTTGAAGATTAAAAATTATTAGAAAAGCGTTCAAGTGGTTTTTGCCCGGAGGGGGTTTCCACCTTAAAAACTGTGTGCATTTGTATTCCTTTTTTTTACTGCTATCAGTGTACAAACAATAATAATAATTGAATATTAACTAATCATCTGAAAGATTAATAATAATACTAATTGAAAGGAATACTGATTCATCCCCCCTCTCAGTATTTCCAACAACTGGTATTCGAGCTTGGTTCCTTCAATAGAAGTTTAACAACTGGAAGGAGATCATGGAGCATACCAAGAATGCTGTACCTCTGTTCAATGAAAATAATTATGCACTCTGGAAAGGAAGAATGGAGGTCTATCTCTTGGTGCAAGGTTACGAAGTATGGGACATTGTTCAAAATGGCTTTACACCAACCACGGATGAACAAGGTAAGAAGAATTTGGTAAATGATGAAAAAGAAAAGAATATTATTATCAGTGGACTTATTGAATCTGCTTATAATAAGGTTTTGGGTTGTAAAACCGCCAAAAATTTATGGGACAAGCCTGAGAATATATATTCAGGTGACCCAAACGTCAAAGAAGAAAAAGCTTCAAATCTACAAAGCAAAATTTGAGCAACTCAGAATGAAAGAAGATGACAACATTGCTGCATACTTCCAACATGTTGATGAAATAACCAACACTCTGGAAGGATTATGAGAGCTTGTTGATGAGAAGACTATTATACGAAAGATTCTTAGAATGTTACCAGGAAGATTCAACCCATAGGTATCGATCTTAGAATATAGTGCAAATATGGCCAAACTCAACAAAGAGGAATTACATGGAGTTCTCATAGCATGTGAAATGAGACTTGATGAAGAAGAGGGTACTTCACATCTAGAAAATTCGTTCACTGCATCTAAGAAAACCAATAAGGACAAACAACTTTCAAAGGCAGAGACCTACACCTGCAAGTGTGAAGAAAAGGAAGATGATGAAGGTGGTTTTTTAGATGGAGAATATGCTTACTTTATGAGAAAAATAAAAATTGGTAAGGGAAAATTCAAAGGTAAACTTCCATTGATATGTTTCAGTTGTGGTGAGGTTGGGCATTTCGTAGCAAAATGTCTGAACGGAAGTGATGGAAACTCAAAAGGAAAGAAAGGCTTTAAGAAATTCAACAAGCAAGGCAAGAAGAAAGGATTCAAAAGGAACTTTCTCTCTAAAGAATATAACTCATCATCCGATGAAGACAGTGACAGTGAAGAAGCAACCAATGAGAGAGTATTGTTTATGGCCAAGCACAATAAACAAGAGGTATCAAACAATGAAGAAGAAGGGTTGACAATAGAAGAATTTTCTAAGGGGGAAACCAAGCTTATAAAAGATATCAAGGCTGAGAAGATCCATTCCAATACTCTTGAAGAACAAGTTCAATGTCTCAAAATTGAAGTTGAAGAACACAAATGTATTGAAGAGTCACTTCAAAAGAAGTTGGAAGAAATAAACTGAGAAAGGGAAGCATTAGAAGCCGAATTAGTCTTGATGCATAAGGAAGTGAAGAAGGGAAACACTATCCAAAACTATGCCAACAGCTCAAGGGCATTGGAAGAACTCATCAACAATCAACGATCTTACAACAATAGAATTGGCCTTGGTTACAAAGAAGAAGAAGTAGGACCTTCTACAACAAAATACAATGAACCTATGAGATATGACAGGCATGCATACTTCATTGGACAAGATTCACAAGAACAACCTTGGAAGATAATTCCCCAATGAAGATTTCCATCCAGGTGCCAATATATTTTTCATGGCTATTTTTATGTTGTAGAATGTCGCACATACCCTAGGAACCAATACAATTCTAGGAGATCTGTCAAATATGAACCTACCAAGGCTCAACAAAACATTAATAGATTTGAACATTTAAGTAATAATATTAAATGTTACAATTTTGAAACTTCAGAAACATAGCCAGAGACTGCAAACTTGAAAATCCGCCAAAATAATCTTCAAAGCCACAGAACAAATGAATATGGAAGAAGAAGAAGACTGCTAATTATGTTCTCGCTCTCAAGGCTCAAACCAATAAAGATGTGTGGTATGTTGATAGAGGTTTCTCAACGCATATGACTGGAGATATAAGAAATTTGTATCTTTGAAAGAGAAGAATGATGGAATCATGTCCTTTGGAAATGATGAGTCTTCAAATGCTATAGGATCAGGTACTGTCAGTCTTGGAAGCAAAGATGCTCTAGCCAAGAATTTTCTATTGGTTGAAAATATAAATCACAATTTGCTCAGTGTTGGACAAATGTGTGATCAAGTACACACACAATGCTATTCAACTCCACAAAATGTGAAATCAGGAAAGGAAGGTATGGTAAAATTGTGGCTATAGCAAGTCGAGCTCCAAACAACATATATGTTCTGGATGAAGCAACTAAAGCATGTCTACTAGCTAAAGAAGATGAAAGCTAGTTATGGCACAAACGAATGGGTCACATAAACTTTGGCAATATTGTTAGGATAAGCAAAAAGGAAGCAGTACGAGAAATGCTGAAAATCTCAAAACCTTCCAACACACTATGTGAGGCTTGTTGACACGACAAGCAAACAAAATTCAAATTTAAAACGAAAGAACACTTTGCATCATATCCATTGGAATTGATACATAGTGATCTATGTGGTCCTATGAGAACAAAGGTCTTACATGGAGAATTATATTTCATGTTAATGATAAATGACTATACCAGGATGACAACCATTAGTTTCCTAAAGAAAAAATCTGAAGCATTTGAGTGCTTTATGATCTACGAGGAGTTGGTCGAAAATGAATCTAATTTGAAAATAAAGTGTCTAAGATCAGATAATGGCGGAGAATTCACTTCCAAATTATTTCAGCAATACTATGACGAAAATGGAATAAAAGACAATTTTCAATAGCATGAACACCTCAGCAAAATGGAGTTGCTGAAAGAAAGAATAGCACCGTATAGGAAATGGGTAGAACAATGCTGAAGGACTCAAAATTGGATGAAAAATTATGGGTTCAAGCAATTGATACAACAATCTTCATTATCAATAGAAGTCTTCTCATAAATAATTGCAACAAGACCCAATATGAATTATGGAAAGGAAAACCGACTAATGTAAAATATTTCAGAATCTTCTGAAGCAAATGTTATATGAAAAGAGAAGATCAAAAATTGTGTAAGTTTGAATCACGTGTTGACGAAGGTATCTTTGTTGGTTACTCACGCAAAAGAAAGGCTTATAAATTCTATAATGTAAGACGAAAATAGATAGTGGAGAGAATAAATGTTACATTTGATGAAGATGTTGTTCTAACGAATAATGATGAGGATATAGAATCTTTGAAACTTGAGACAGAGATCGAAAAAGGTACAGAGAAAATTCTAGAACAAGAAGCATCTATCAACTAGGAATAAGTAAATAATGATCAACAAGATATACAAGAACACCAACAAGAAGCTCCCTCAAAGAGAACAAAAGGATGGATTCAAAAGAACCATCCATAAAATCAAATCATTCGTGACATAAATGAAGGAATTGGAACAAGAAAAGGTCGATAGCTTTGTTCATCAAAACAAGCTCACATTGCTTTTCTAGCAACCTTTGAGCCTAGTAGTTTTGAGGAAACCAACCAGTATGAACATTGGGTAGCAACTATGAATGAAGAATTGGATCAAATTGAGAAGAATAACACTTGAGAATTAGTTCCACGACCAAAACATAAAAATGTCATTGGGACTAAATGGGTGTTCACGAACAAATTGAATGAAGATGGACAAGTTACCAAAAAAAAGCAATATTGGTTTTCAAAGGCTATGCACAAGTGGAAGGAATTGATTTCAATGAAACATTTGCACTAGTTGCCAGAATGGAAGCCATCTGGATGTTTCTCGCCTATGTATGTTCAAGAAAAATAAAAGTCTACCAAATGGATACTAAGTCATCATTTCTGAATGGTGAATTAGAAGAAGAAGTTTACATTGAACAACCTGAAGGTTTTCTACCATCAGAAAAAGAAGACTATGTTTTTAGGTTAAAGAAGGTTCTGTATGGTCTCAAGCAGTCTCCTAGAGCATGGTATGCTCATCTTGAAGGATATCTACGTCAACAAGTGTTCAAGAAAGGTATTGTTGATAGTAATATTTATGTACAAATAGATAGACATAATTTAGCAATCATAGAGGTATATGTGGATGATATAATCTCTGGTAGAAATGATGATTTACTAAGTAAGAAATTTGCTACAAATATGCAAAGTGAGTTTGAGATGTCTTTAGTTGTTGAGTTGACATACTTCTTAGGGCTTCAAATATCTCAGCAAGAGAAAGGAATATTTATATGTCAAGCCAAGTACATCAAGGAAATTCTCAAGAAATTCAAAATGGAAGATTGCAAATCCGTCCTTACTTCAATGGTAATATGTTTCAAAATGAGCATAGACAACTCATCTAAGGATGTGGATCAGAGGTTGTATAGATCTATGATTGGTAGTATTCTATATGTAACAAGTAGTTGGACAAGTAGCAAGATTCCAAGCAGCACCAAAAGAATCACATATTATTGCCGTCAAAGGAATTCTTCGATATCTAAAGGGCACAACAGAATATGACTTGTGGTATCCTAAGAAAAAAAATCTCATTATTCAAGCCTTTACAGATGTAGATTGGGCAGGAAGCGTTGATGATCATAAGAGTACTAGTGGAGCAACATTTTATCTAGGTGGTTGTCTCGTATCACGGTTGAACAAAAAGAAAACCTCAATCTCATTATCTACAATAGAAGTAGAATAGATTGCAATGACAACTTGTTGTACTCAAGTCCTTTGGATGAAACAAACTTTGCAAGATCTTTAAGTACAATTCAGTGAGTATATTCCCATCTTTTGTGATAACACCAGTACCATCAACATCTCCAAGAATCCTATCATGCATTCAAAAACAAAACACATTCTGATCAAATATCATTTTGTTAGAGCATAAGTCGCTGAAAATAATATCAAACTTGAATATGTTGGTACAAAAGAACAAATCGCTAATATTTTCACTAAACCTTTACCTCGTGAAGCATTTGAATATCTTTGTAAGAAGCTTGGGATTCTCCCAAGTTCTCATTAGATTTTCCTTATTCAGAGAATAGAGGGGGAGTGGTAGTGTGTATAGGTTTGCAGGATGGTTGTGTGTCAGGGGGAGTTACCCTTTGCCATTGATGTCAAAGGGGGAGAGAAGGTAGTAGGAAGAGGTGGCCTGATCACAGTGGGAGTACTTATGTTGCCATCAATGCCAAAGGGCGAGATTGTTGATCTAAAGATGATATAAGGTTGTCATTGATGTTAACCCAAACATAACCAAGGATGACCGTGAAATTCCATGGAACATTGGGCATCATCATTCATGGTTTCTCGTCTCATAACCATTATAGGAAGACTCTGCTCAAAAATATATTTCTATCAGTATATAGCTCTCCTCGTAATTCCTCACGGTTTGTAAGTTATTCAAGATTGAAGTTAGTAACCCCAACTAGTGGGCTAAAATCCCATGGGGTTGTGACATGACATTTATCATTGATTTTGGTCATTGAATAGTCAATAATTAATAATTTTTTAAGCTCCTAAAATCCCTCCTACATTCTCTATAGAATCCCCTCTCAACTTTATAAAAAGAAATCAGATATATCCCCCAAAATCAGTGATTGTAGAATTTTCACTATAACTTTATTTATGCGAAGTCTTAGATGCTGAAATTAAAACCCATTTGATCCGAAATCTGGATAAATGTCATGACCGAATTTCAGATCTTGGTTTGCTATATATTCAGAGATATGATCTGTGTAATTTAGGGTTTTTGTAGTCTCCTCAATGTCATCTCAAAGAGGTGACCTTAGGAAAATCATCATAACCCTCTCTCTGAGAAGCAGATTGGAATTCTATAAAAGGTGACAGATAGTGTGCGGAGTGTAGTTTTCAGTGTATCAATTTTAGAGCCGAATGAGGAAATAGTGACACGTGGCGTGCCGTACAAGTTTGATCTACTGAACTAGTCCATAATTAGGTCACTGTGAGATATTGGGCATAGCCTTGTCGTGAAGAATCCAAATTGAGTCAGGCTCGTGGAATTGGATAGAAGACTAAGAGGGTTAATACAGGACCGAAGATCACCTATTGGGGATCTTAAATCACAAAGATATATGACATTCAATATCGTGCTCCTAGAAGGCAAGAAAGAAAACTAGATCAAGTGCTGTCAAGGGGTGCAAAGGACTAGACTTTCTAGGGTAGAAAAGAGCAAGGTGTAGCAAAATGATGCAGCAGAGGTAAGGTCCAGGTATGTATCTTATGTATATGCATGTTTATCTCTTAATTTCATTAGGTTCTTTGTATTTTAATTTGCTGCTTTTGTTTAGCGTTGACATATGCTTTGCAAGATGAGGTAAGTTTTGCTATTATCATGTCATGGGTATTTCCTTGAAGACTTTTTGTAGGTATTATATATTCATCAAGAGAAGACTCAATGCATAATATAATGTTCTAAAGAGTGAGAAAGGGTAGCATGACAAGAGCAACAATCAAGGTGCAGAGCAACCGCGAGAAGTTCACCACATGAAGCCTTCAAGTGGGTAGCATTGCATACAGTCATTGTAAAAGTATCATTGTACAAAGTCATTGTAAAAGTTGTACAA
The DNA here is from genome assembly GCA_000404065.3 of Pinus taeda. Lineage (NCBI taxonomy): Eukaryota > Viridiplantae > Streptophyta > Pinopsida > Pinales > Pinaceae > Pinus > Pinus taeda. The sequence continues at coordinate 109,153 of APFE031757948.1, forward strand.
GTGTCTATCTGGCAAGAGTTGAAGAGGCAGTGTTGGGAGGTCTAGGATCATCATTAGGTGGTTGTGTCATAGTTGGGGTTATGGTTTAGTGTGTCTTCTTCTACATCATTCTATATCATTGTAAAGTGGATCATTTTCCCTAGTATGGTAGTCCATTCTTCTTTTATTCTTCTATAGGGTGGTAGGGTGGTGCATGAAGTCACCAACAGGTTCAGGCCTGTGAAAACTTCAGGTTGGTAGGATGGTGCTAGGGTGAGTTTTAACTCATTGGGTGTTGGGGCATCCATTCATTTTACTACTGAAGAATCTCCGGTGTTGGAGCGTCCATCCAGTGGGAGCTAGAGAAGAATGCTTTTCTAGATTCTAGGATGTTGGAGCTTTCTTTTCAATTGGAGTTGAAGGTTAAAGAATTATTAGAAAAGCGTTCAGGTGGTTTTTGTCTCAGAGGGGGTTTCCACCTTAAAAACTATGTGCATTTGTGTTCCTTTTGTTTACTGCTATCATTGTACAAACACTAATAATAATTGAAGATTAACTAATGATCTGAAAGATTAATACTAATACTAATTGAAAGGAATACTGATTCAACCCCCCCCCCCCCCCAAGTATTTCTAACAGATTTATCTAACATGGTATGTTTATAGTTTTCTTGAATGTTTGATTAATTGCATGATATGAGTATGTGTCTATAAGATTGCATGGATAAATGATCTTGTTTTAAGATGGTTGTACTAACACATGTGTGTTGAGACAAATGATATGTACTTGTGTAATAGGTGACAATTGTACCATTATGTCTAATGACTATGAGTTGACTATGGATTATGACATGATTGTCAGTATTGGTAAAGGTTGATTTCAAATTTATAGATATGATAGTCGTGATATTTGGAATGTGTGGCTGACATGTGTGAAGATTTGCAGGAAACATGCTTGGTATTAGCATGAAAAGGTAATGATTGATTTGTTTATATAATTAGTAGTTGGGCGATGTGGCAACACATAGTAAGCGTTGATTCCAACAAAGTAAAAAGGTAGAAGAAAGGACTTGGGTAAGAATTCCTTTGGCTATAAACCCTAATTCCAAATGAATGAGTTCTTTAGATACAAGAAGTCTTATTAACCTTAATCTTGTCTAACCTTATGTGGATATGTGCTAGATGCATGAACTTGTATTTGACAGGTATATTAGCTAGTCTCTAGTTACAGGTGGATCTGTCAAGGGAATTGGAGTCCCTTGAGAGATGGCGTGGATGTGTTCAGTTGCAAGCAATGTGCTTGGTACAAAAAGGTAAGGTAACTAATGTATTGTAATGTTTATTTAAGCACTGAAATTTATGTGTTTATGGTAGTATGATGCAGGAGATTGCATGACAAGAGACTACCATGAATTCCTAAAGAAGGCTCAGGTTGATATTTCCTTTGGAAGCACTAGGAACCATGGGGATTGAGTCATGGTGTCTACTGTTAGTCTTGTGGTTTTGGTCTTTTGTGTTTTGGTTGTGCTTGATTGCATCTTTGTTATGTATGGTGCAAGGCCTTGCCACTTTGTTGTGGTGTCGTGTTGTTATTGGTTTTCATGGTTTTTCTTCTTGTTTGTTCCTTGGTATTGCCTTTTATGTTTTGAGAGTCTTGGGAATTGGTTGGGAAAGAGGAAATGTATTGGTTCCTAGGGTATGTGCGACATGAGTAAGCCGGTACATGAGTAAGCACAATATAAGGTAAGACTATGATAGTCTATTGGAATGGTTAAGTCTATTGGTGTAAATGGATGATGGTAGAAAAATCATGGGAAAGGTAATCAAGAAAGGTAAGGTCAATGGATTGGAGGCGTCATATGCCTTGGATATGTTGGGAACCATCGTTCTCGATGTTGCACATGTGTTGCACATGTGTTACACACATAAATAGAGTTCTCTTAACCTTGAACTTATGATATCTAGTAATTACATTATGATCATGATTATGATGATGTCTATATGTGTATACATGTATGTATGTATGTATGTATGTATGTCATGTCTGATAGGGTCATCATGGATCATGATTGTTTTATGCTAATGTTTATATATATGCATGTAGGTATCCATGTATCTATGTCACTGTCTAATAGGGTTGTCATGGATCATTATTGTGGAGGAATGATTGCTTATGCAAGTGAATGGCATGATGAGGTTCCTGATCTTATGGGAATCAAGTCGGAAGAGTAGTCATGACGAATATATGAGGTAAGTATCATGTGGATATGAATTGATATTGTATGTTTGTATTATGCCTATGTTTATGTTATGACAGATAATGCTAAAAGATACATCAGCAAAATGAAAGCAGTGTGACCTGTGGGATGTTGGGACAAGCATGGGTAGGACACTGGAAGCAAGGTTGCTTGGTAAAGACAGTGTGGTTTTGGATGTGTGGTATTACTATTATGCATATTTTGTATATGTTGTACATGTTGCATGTATGATGTTGTGTATATGTGGTGTTGTGTATATAATAGTGTGTGTACATGTTGTTTATACAATGTTATGTACATGGTGGTATAGATAGTGTTGTACGAATGTTGCATATGAAGTGCTGGGTATAGATGGTGCTATGTACATGTTGTTTATGCAATGTTATATACATGGTGTTATAGATAGTGTTGTACGAATGTTGCATATGAAGTGTTGGGTTTAGATGGTGCTATGTACATGTTGGATATGCGATACTGTGTACATATTGTACTATGTGCATGATGGATATGTAGTGTTGTGTACATTTGGTGTTGTGCGCATGTTGGATATGAAGCGTTGTGTACATAAGGTGCTATGTACATGTTGTATATGCATTGATATGTACATATGGTGTTGTGTGCATGTTGTACATTTGGTACTATGCACATATAGTGTTGTGTGCATGATTGTACATGTGGTGTTGTGTACATGTTGTACATATGGTGTTGTGTGTAGGTGGTGCTGTGTACATGTGATGTCATGTACATGTCGTGCATGTGTTGTTTTGTAGGTCTAGCATTGTGTACATGTTATATAGGTGGTATGATGTACATGTGGCATTGTGTACATGTTGTGCAGGTGGTTTCGTGAACATGTGATGTTGTGCACACATTGTGCAGGTGCTCCTTTATATAGGGGGTACTGTGCACATTTTGCACATATGGTACTAGTGTACATGTGGTATTGTGTGCACGTAGTACAAATCATGTTGCAGGCATGCAACATTATGCATGTACAATGTGTAGTTATGGTATTGTGACATGTGTATTCATTGTTTTGTACTATGTGTATTGTGTTCTACACAGAATGTAGGAGTATGCATGTGTTGTGTCGTACAATGGATGTGGGTGTATGTATGTATTTTGTTGTCTCATAAACTGTGTGTAGGTTTATGTATGTATTATGTTGTGTCATACACTAGGTGTAGGTGTATGTATGTTTTGGGTTGTACACTGGGTGTAGGTGTATGTATGTTTTGGGTTGTACACTGGGTGTAGGTGTATGTATGTTTTGGGTTGTACACTGGGTGTAGGTGCATGGTGTTGTATTCTGAGTGTGGTTGTACGTGTGTGACACACACTATGTGTATGTGCACATGGTTGAGGAGAAGGCACTGGGTTTTTTTCGGGTGTGGAAATTGATCCAGGTTGCATATGGAATAAGGACAAAGGTAGACGCTAAGGATTGATTAAAGGATAAGTATCAATATTTTATTTGAATTTTATTATGCAAGTGATTTATGATTATGGTCTATGATGATTACATGTGATCTATGATTTTGGTTTATGATAGTTATGTATGATTTATGATTTTGATTTATAATGGTTTTGTTTTGAGCTAACCTGATGTGATATGTTTATATATAATGATTTGGTCAAGTATGCTACTTTGACTTGTTGTGACGGGAAGCGAGCAAACTTGCTAATATACCTTATTGACGGGCCACCAATGAGGTATGATTTGAAGTTATTTAAGTTTATTTTGAATCTAATGGAAATTATGTGCTTCGTATGGGAAAACATGAAATGCCTAGTTGGGTGGTCGAAATTGACAACAAGAATTAGCAACAACAATAATGAAAGGAATTGGAATAGACATCAGTACGATGGTAAATCATTCAAGAGTAGGACCATTGTGGGACATTGGTACCCAATAGAGTCCATTGATTTCCATGAGCATGTTATGACCAGTATGATGGTTTGAGGTAGGGATATTCCTTGGTTTTTGTATTTTTCGATGCAAGGAAGCCTTGCGAAGGGATGGACTGCACGGGATGGGGGTGTCAGCAGAACTTGGAAGGTGTATGACTGCATGGAAAGGGGTGACTAGATTTCTCGAGGGACTGTGTAGTAGAGAAGCGAAGGGAAGGGATGGATTTGTTTTTGTCTTTAGCATTGGAACATGGAATCATATGCACATTGGGAGTGCGCCTTGGAACAATGAGCTAGTAACTGTTCATTGAGAGAACAAGTGGCACAAGATTGTAGTGCTAGACATTGGATGCAACTTTGACTTTGATACTGGATTCTAGACTTCCTAGGAAGGAGGTGAATCCTGGTATTAATTTGAGGGTGGAGGTGTGAGCCTCTGGATTCCCTTGTTGATTGATACAAGCATCATATAATTTTATTTACTGGTTGAGAAAATATGTTTATGTGTGTATTATTGTAAATATTGCATTGAGCTAGATTTATACATCTCCATAGACAATATGATTATTTTCTTGGTGAAGGAAATGTGTATGTGTGTATATGTGTTTATTATTGTAAATACTGTAGTGAGATGTGTTATAAAGCTACAGTAAGCAGTATGTTTTCATGTTTTAGCAGATGGTCATTGTAAATAATGCAACGAGCTATGTTATAAAGCTCCATGGGTAGTACATTTTGTTTTTAGCATTATTGTTGGTTATAGGTGTCATTGAACACTGAGGATGGTGTTCCCTGGGGAGGGGGTTTCTGTAACAACCTTGGTGAAAATTCCATGTAATAAAATTCATAAAGGAAAAATAATAACCACGGTTGATGGGACACATATTCTAAGCTGAATGGTGGGAAAAGAATCCTAGTGGGTGTTGATTTGGTTTATTATGGCTAAGAAAATTGGAAAAGGCAATGCCTAAGGATTTGGAAAGGAAAAGTGGCATTTATTGGCATTAATTTATGAAAATAAAAGAAATTAGGAGAAAAGGGAGGTGGAAGGTCACATGTTGCATGTGAGGAGGAAATTGAAGGAAAATAATGGAAAATGAAGAAAATATAAGCCTCATTAATAAAAGGGCTTCTAAGGATCAGTGGGTAGTCTTGGTCAGTGTAAGCTTGTTTAGTTTAGTTTTGGAGCCCTTTCTCTCTCTCTCTCTAATTTCTCTCTCTCATACTCTTAGACATTTAGAGTTTTCTTGGATCACTATTGGAGAGTGTGGCATACTTGGATTTTTGGAGAAAGAAGGCAAAGGAAGAGTGGGAAAGTGCAAGAGGACATCAAGATCAACAATTACAATAAGATTTTCTTGTAGGTATCGAGTTGCATGTATATTTTCCTCACTAGTTTTGGCATGCATGGCATATGCATGTGGATTATTGGTCATGATCTGTCATTGGCATGGAGGATGGACGTGATTGACATTGGATTTACTAGCCTTGCCATTTCCTAGATAGCCATGGAGATTGTGGGTTTATTTCATTGTTTTGTTTTGGCTGGTTCTAATGTTTCCTTAACTTGTGTTGAGTTATTAGTCCTAGAGCCTTGATTGGACAAATGCTCTGGAGCCCTGTAACAACTTGGGTTGAGTTACTAGTCCCATAGCCTTGGTTGGACAAATGATCTAGAGCCCTTAGTGGGTTGAGTTACTAGTCCTAGAGCCTTGGTTGGACAAATGTTCTAGAGTCCTGGAAACATTAGATAGATACTGATATGATGATGGTTTTTTGATGTCCGAACGTGAGGTGGAATCATTGTTTGATGGGTTGATGTGGATGATATTGGACAATTGTCATTGTCTGGATGACTAGTGGCCTAGTGAAGGCATCTGCAAGTGTGTTGGCATTGATGTCAACAATCATACTGGGGAGATGTGTTTGGAAGTTGGAATTTCCTAACTATTGGCAAGAGCATTTCCTAACAGTTGGTAGGAGTGTTTGCATTGATGTCAACCAAACTAGCTTGGATGCTTGTCATGGCAGATGTTGGCCCAAGAGGAATCTCATGGTAGTTGTAGGCTTCATGTAGAAAATCATCATAGTAGAAGGATTATTGGAGAAGCAATAAAATGATGATTGTAGTGATGGACTAGGTGGAAGTCCATGATAGCTGTAGGATTCATGAAGAGGATCACCATGGTGGGTGTGATTTCAGCTATCTAAAGAGTCAAGGAGTAGAAAAGTGGCAGAGATTTTGGAGCCATCTTAGAGGTAGCATATGGGCTCAAATATAACATCATACCCTCTCCATTGAAAATTTCTCCGGAAGATATTTCCAATGATATGTAGAAGTCTAGAAATGGATTCTTAGTTCAAAAGTTATGGCCTACTGAAGTTCAGAGATTTGAAGCCTTAGGTAGGAAGGAATATTGGCATATTGGAGATCGACGATCCAACATATTAGAGATCGAAATATCGGAGGTTAGTGTATCGACTCATTGACGATTGAAGGTTAGTGTATCAGAGCATCAGAAGATTAGAAGATCGACAATCTAACAAATCAGCATATCAGAGATTGGCGGACTAGCATATCGACATTAGTGATCGGAGGTTAGCATATTAGGCATATCAATGATCAGAGAATCACAACTTCTAAACGTGAGAGCCTTTTAAAAGTCACAATATGAGTGAAGCATCGATAGCATTAAAATATACCGGGAACGTTGATAAATAATTAACGAGGTATTTCATTCGAAAACCAAAGGTGGGTGAGCCCTTTTCTCTCTCCTTTAGTAGGACACATGGCTGCATGTGGTTGGCTTCGATAAGGACACATGGCAGTGTATGGTTGGCTCTGATAAGGGAACATGACAAAATCTTATTGTATTCAATAACGTATAGTGGAAACTAATGTCTGCATGATGTGGCAGTATGGTAGGACACATGGTAGGCATATTCAACCATATTGGGTGGTTTAATGGGCCATAACTAGGTGACACATGTCACCTCTAAGGAGTCACCACATGGTAGTGCTGATGTCATATCGAAAGTCAAAGATTAGAGGATTGAAGATGTTGGAACTCTATAACAGATAGAGTGTTGAAAAGCTTTGATATAGAGGGCTTCTGGTATGGGCTGGTGCATGGTTGCAAAGACTCAAAGAACCAAAGGTGCAAAGCTGGGGCAGAGCACCGAGAGCTATGGGCTATATTGGAAGTGGGAATATTGCAACTCCAAATTTAAATCCCTGATTCGAAACTTTCGATGAGAGGGGATCCGATATTTGGCTGGTGCATGGTCAAGAAGAACTTAAAGAACCAAGGGTGTTTAGCACTTAACAAAGGAAAAATAGCCCCCAACATAATACAAAATTCTCTAGCACCTAAAGGCTAAGTGGCAGGTCATGACCCTCTGTCCTATGGTGAGAAATGCGAGAAGGGCTAAGTGGAAGGAGCTCTTCATATTGGAGGTTGGAAATCATAAGATTAGAATACTGCACCACTGTGAAGATTGCGATATGAAATGTCTCTAATAAGGCAATATAGAGAGTTAAAGGCGTATGGGTTGGAAACTGCGAGGTTGAATGTGGAAACATAGGAGCTGGTCTCAGGATTAATGGCAACTTTAAAATATCGTTAGGTCAAGGTAGTGAGGACCATTCTCTTTGGCAAAGAGTGTTGGGTCTTCCTTGAGGTGAGACAAGCTATTCCTATCCTCTGATGCAAGTCTCAATGAACTAAGTGGATGAATGGGTAAGATACCATAGAAAAAATGTAGATCGATGGATTTGGTTCATGGAATTAGAAGGATCAACAGAAGATTTTGAGACAAGGCAACAAGGACAATGGTCCACAGAGTAGCCATGCCAAAGTACAACCAAGCCACGCGAAACCATGAATAAGCATGGAGAAGCTCAGTGACAGGAGTGATGTTCACAGAGAGAACTGTGCCTATTTGGAGTGTGTAGGTGGACTGAGAATTCATTCTCAGTAAGGATAAAATGTCAAAGTTCCTATTCTCAAGGTCAATGCAGTGGAAGTGGCCAAGTCAGATGCAATACTAGAATGAAGGGCCATGCTGAGGTACACTCTCACAGTGTGAATATAAGATAGAGTGGCAACATGGATCAGGGGGAAATAGAGGAACAAAACCTAGGAGCTCAGATGGGCAAAGTGGGGGGAAGAAACATAGTTTCCAGAGAGATAAGCATAAAATCTTGGAGTGTGTGCACTATTGTGTAAGATTAAGAGAGAACCTATTCTGCAGAGAAAGACAAAGAGTTCCTAGGCAGAGCTAAGACACCCCTAGAGCTGCGCTGCTATGAAGAAGGCTGAAGGTGCCTGTGCTGTGTAAGAAAGGCTAAAAGTGCCTGTGCTATGAGAAAGGCCAAATATTTCTATGTAGAGAAAGAAGGCCAAGAGCTGAGCCTATGTTGTGGAGAGAAAAAGGCCGGGAGATGAGAAAATGTTGATGAAGAGAAGAGAACAAAGTTGCGTGGGCTATGATGAGTGATTGTTGTTGATCAAATCAATGGGATGCTAGAAAGTGAGCAGAGGGAGTAGAGAACAAAGTTGATATTAGGCAGAGTGGTTACCAATTACAGAGAACATACAATTCTTATTTGACTGTGGGTTGGTGCCTGCATAGGAAGTTGGTGCTTCCATCTCTAGTGGGTGCTTGAGAAGGCTTGGGGGTTGGTGCCTCTTACAAGTTGGCTTGCAAAAATCCAAGGAGCTGCAAGTTGGCGCTTGCAATAAATCCGTGAGGTCAATGCCTCACATGGTGCTTCTGGTAAGCTAGACAGGTGTCTACAAAAATAGGGAGTTGGTGCTTCCTGCTAGTCAGTGCTACCAAATGATCAAAGGGAGTTGGTGCTTCCTGTGAGTGGGTTCTCACAAAATAGATTGATGTAATAGAGTAGGTGCTCTTATTTAGATCATTAACAATGACAAGCTTTGGTGGTTTTTTTCCGAAAGGGTTTCCACATAAAAACATTGTGTCTCATGTATATGATACTCATGGTGTGTATGCTTGTATGTTGATTTCATGTTGCTTCTATATTACATGTTGCTTCTCATTATATGGAGGGTTGCCAAGTTTGAATAAGAAAAGTAAATAGGCATAAATGTTTAAAATTAGCCTTAATACTAATTCACCCCCCCTGTCAGTATTATCATTGTTTCCAACAATTGGTATAAGAGCCAAGTTCCTTCAGGAATAACTTAATCACTAGAAGGTAGATCAAAGGGAATGGCTAATCCATCTTGGCTAACATCAGAAGGAGTTCCATTTTTAAATGGATTAGACTATGAAGTATGGGAGGTTAGAATGGTGGATTATTTAATAGCCTTTGATGTTGATATGTGGCGCTCCGTATTGATTGGAGAAAAGAGTGAGATGAATGAAGAATCCCAAAAGATTATCATGAAGGGGCTATCTAAGTTGGAGGATGATAAAGTGAGGCATTGTGAGTCAAAAAAGGAAGTGCTGGACAAACTGCAATGTCCGTATGGTGGAGATAGTCACGTGGCTAAAGAAAAGGCGATGAGCCTTGCTACTCTAGCAATGAAATAGAATATGCAGAAGTTACTGCTCATCGCACTTAGGGTGGTTATGAAGAAGTATCAGAAGGGAGATCTTGCTACTCAGAGGTTAAACTATTTCTATGTGATCAGTGTAAGAAATATGTCATTCATTATCCATATGTTCATGTGAATTGTTTGAAGATAGAGAGAACCATGCATCTAGTAGTTTTAATAAAGATAGACCCATTTTAGTAGCAATAGAAAATAAGGGATCCTCTGAAGAAGAAGAGAGAATCCTATTGTGCTCATCATAGGAGTAAATGAGAATACCTCAGGTAGTGATGATGAAGGGATAACCCTTAGACCCGTGGAAGAATCCATGGACACAGAGATGGGATTAAATCTCCGTGGTAACTTAGATGACACCTCTAATAGTGAAGAAAAGGGTTTAAATGAAAGGATACTTTTTAGAAAGAAGTTTATCTCTGCTCTAAATGAGATCAAGGACCTAACAGAGGAAAATCTCAAGCAAGAGGAGCAACTGAAAATTTATGAGCTTGAGAATGGAAGGTTTAGAAAAACATTAGTTGATCTAAATGCTGAACAAGAAAAGGCTAGAAAATTGAATGGAAAGTTAACCAATCAGCTGGGTGAGAAGGAAGCTTACAATGGGAGACTACAAAATGAGGTAGTCTCATTGAGGCATGACTTAGAAAAGTAAAAAATAGAGCTGTCTCAATATTAGAAGCTTGAAGGGAGAAAGAAAGTCTTGGATGAGATGCTTGGAAAGAAAATATCTACTCTAATAAAGAATAGTGTGGGTTTCAAGGAGAAACTAACTCTAAGATTATGAATGCTGAAGGCTCAACTTCCCATGTAATGAGAGTTCAAGGTTCCAACAAAAACAAAGAAAGAAAGGTTGTTGGACAACAACAACAACATGGAAGGTAGAAGCAACGAGAGAAGAAAAGGTAACAACAGAAGGCTAAGAAGCAACAGCCGTAGTGCAGCAGAAGAGGTTGAGGCAACTACAAGAAAGAGTGCATGATAGCAATGCAAGCTGTCAAAGAAGGCACATGAAGAGCCAGCATAGGTCCTTTCCTGCTCAAGGACAAAGTCTACAAAGAAAAGGTAACCTATATCATCAAAATCCTTTTCATGGATATTTTTTTTCTTGCAATGAGTTTGGACATAAAGCCATAGACTGTAGATGGCATGCAAGGAAACAAAATGTGAGCAGGTAGTAGCAACCCAATAATACACAAAGAGGCTGGAAGAAGGCATGTTGGCCATGATAGGAGTTTTGACAAAAGCATTGTTAAAAAGAGTAACTCTTCTACCTCATTCTTAGGCCAAATAAAATGCTACAATTGTGGAAAATTTGGGCACAAGAGAGATAGTTGCAGAAATGAGAAGAAATGGGATGCTTCTCAGCATATGCATGTGAATGCAGCAAATTGGCATTTGAAGACAAGGAGAAATAATGGAGTTGAGAAATATATACTTGTCTTCAGTGCACTGTGTCAAAAGATAAAGATGAAAAGAGGAGGAAGAAATAAGGAGAATGATCCTCTTACCCTCGTGATGGACCTCTCTATAATTAAAAAATGCATCAAAAGGATTTGGGTGAAGAAAGAGGAGTTAAAAGAGAAGGTTTGTCTACCCATGTGCAACTGAGAAGAAGCCCAAACATGGGCAAAGAAGACGCTAGAGAGAAAAGCTTCTTTCAGGACTCGGCCATTGAAGCTCTAAAGGAAGAAGGGGGATGATCTACTTGGGGGGGTAGATCCTCCGTTTCTCTTCAGTAAAGAAAGATAGTGGCCTCAAGGGAGGTCAAATAAGTAAGATGTAGGAAGCCAAAAAGGATGAATAGAAAAGTGCATTTGATTAATGAAGTTATGGTTGTGGTTTCTTGTTGATTTCAAGAATAAATTGGTTTATTTTGAATGTATTAGCATTGAAAATGAGAAGGGTAGCCAACATGAAGAGTACACAACAATATCTTATGTTGTGTTAATAATATGGGTTGCAATGGAAGTGTGGACTGACAAGAAGTTCATAGTCAAGTCAGGTCCACAGGATCAGTCCTCATGTAGAGGTGAGAAAGCTGTTGTAGGAGATCAAAGAGAATTGGATAAGGGGGAGCTGCTTTGATAAGAAGTAACAGACAACAATGGGAAAACCTCAAAAAGGGAGATTACTAAGCAAATGAAATGTTTTCATCTTTGGTAAAATCCCCTTATTTCATTTAAGTTGTAAGTTTGATTATGCATATCAGTCTTGTGTCCATGGAACAAAACTGGTGTAATCTTTCCATGTCCCTTAACCCTCAATTGGTATCAGTATGTCAATTGGTTGTGTTGGGCTCATGTTGAGTAACCTTGTGTGCAAATGGAAATTTATTTTTGATAAAATGAATATTAGAGTTTGCCTGGTACATTGTTCCATTTGTATCATTTCCTTTGGAGCAATTGGTATTAGTTGAAAAGAAGTCCCTATTGTATGAGTATTATCTTAAGGGGAGAAGTGGAGATGCTAAAAAATGTGAGCACCGTTTCGAAAGAAGCAACAACAATGAATAAGTGCGAGCTGAAATGCATCATCATTAATTGGTATTTGCAGCAACAGCAATACCATGATAATTTTAATGGGTATCAATATTTTTGATACAAAATATGAATTAGTGGAGAGAGTGCTCAACAATCAGCCATAAGGTGTCCAAAATTGGAAGGACAAAGAAGAGGTAGTATATGTTCAGGGGGAACACATCAAATATGCCCAGTTCATGGAGCCGTAGCAGGGACAATCTTGGAAGATATGTATGTGAAGAAAAATACATATCTCAATAGCTAGAGTATGGTCTTCACAACCAAGTGATTGCATGGGGAGAGAAAGGAAGCTTGTAGCTCCTTTCCATTGATGTCAAAGGGGGAGAGGATTTGTGGAGATATTGTGATGGCCAATGTAGAAGAAAGTGGACCATTAGTGTCTCATGCAATGAGATGTGCGGAAGCAACATGAGGTTTGGCCATCCCATGAAGAGAAGGATGGAGTGTTTCCATCAATGCCAAAAGGGGAGATTGTTGGACAGTTGGCATTGTTTGAATGGCCAGTGGCCTAGTGAAGACATCTGCAAGTGTGTTGCCATTGATGTCAACAGTCATGATGGGGAAATGTGTTGGAAAGTTGGCCCAAGAGGAAACTCATGGTAGTTGCAGGCTTCATGTAGAAAAGCATCATAGTAGAAGGCTTATTGGAGAAGCCATAAAATGATGATTACAGTGATGGGCCAGATGGAAGTCCATGATAGTTGCAGGCTTCATGAAGAGGATCATCATGGTGGGTGTGATTTCAGCTGTTTGGAGAGCCAAGGAGCATAAGAGCGACAAAGAATTTTCATCCATATTAGAGGTAGTAGATGGGATCAAAGCCAACATTCGACCCTCTCCATTGGAAAGTTCTCTGGAAGAGCTTTCCAACAATATGCAAAAGTCCAGAAATGGATTCTTGGTTCAAAATTTATGGCTTGTTGAAGTTCAGGGATTTAAAGCCTTAGGTAGGAAGGAATATCGACATAGCAGAGATCAGTTATCCAAAATATTGGAGATTGGAAGATCAAATGTCAATGTATCAGTGCATTAGTGATAGGAGTTCAACATATCAGCACATCAGGAGATCAGAATATTGGTGATCCAACATATTAGCATATCAGAGATCAGCAAATCAACATATCAACATCGGCGATCGAAGGTTAGCATATCAGGCATATTGGCTAATTTGAATGGAAAATGATATCCAACCATCATATTCATCCACCCATACTGTTCATTCACCCATAATATTCTTTCACCCATGGAATTTACCCATGGTATTGTAAGTGGCATCCACCCATGGTATTCATCTACCCATGGTATTTATCCACCCATGGAATTTACCCATGATATTGTAAGTGCCATCCACCTATGGGATTCATTCACCCATGGTATTACAAGTGGTATCGACCCTTCGTATTCATCCTCCCATGGTATTTATCCACTCATGGAATCTACCCATGGTATTTACCCACCCATGGAATTTACTTGTGATATTGTGACGAAAAAAGGCTGTAAGTAACGAGTTGCATTTTGTAAAAGAACAGATTGTCCACCGCAATGTAACATTTATAGTTATTATCTATTTTAATAAAAAAGTTTCTTTTTGGTTTTGTTATTGTGTATTCTCCTCTTTTCTTCAAAAATTTCTATTTTTTAGATCTTGGAGGTCTCCCCCCCAAGATCCATTTCAATTTTCTTAGATCTTGGGGGCCTTCCCCAAGATCTAGATCAATGGTATCGGATTCAAGATATGACTCCATGGGAATGAGGTTTTGATGCATATAAATTTCAAAGTTTTCTAGAAACCTTCAACAATATTCATGCACATGCTACGACCTTCATAGAGCACTTTCTTGGGAAAAGTGGGAAGAATTTTCTTTTTCTCATTTTTTTTGCAGGATTTTTTTGGGTGGCGAATTTGCAGCTTAGATATAAATTTTTTCGTGAAAAATTTATAAAATAAAAAAGCAGATCTAGATTCCTTGTGAAAAAATACCCAAATTCAAAAAACAAATCAGCCGAATCGGAATTTGGATGAGGGAGATATCGCTGAATTAAAATAAGTTATGCTGCAGAAATGTTTTTGACGGTAATTTGTGGATGACGACTCTCCTATCATTTTTTGTAGTTTTTGTATAGAAATTTAAAATAATGGTTGTGTATTTGAGCCCCTCTAAAAAAATCACCCAATTTCAAAAAAAAAAATTGGTTGAATCAGAGTTCGGATGAGGGAGATATCACTGATTTAAAATCAACTATTTTTTTTAGAAATTTTGGGACGTCGGGCAATTGCAACATGAATCTGAGTTTCCAGAGTGTCTAGGTAGGAATTTCAACCACTTGGGAAGATGCATAATGGTCATTCTATTTCCAAAAATAGGTTATAATAAATATTCTGAGTTATATTGACTGAGTTATGCCCATTTTATATCTAGAGCAACATTCGAAGCAGATTCCCTTTGGAGATGTGCCCTCCCACCCCGCTTTAGTAAGCAACTGCTTCACATTCATCAGTTTCAGAATAATAGCATTCGACTTGGGTTTGTTGGAGACGTGCCCTTCCACCCTAGTCTATGTAGGTACCAGCTACTTCATCAACAACCAACATCATGGTTATGGGTCAATCACATAAAATCCTTGTCATCCAAGTCCATTTGCTAGGCCTCACACTGTTAGTATCACAAATGGTCACAAGCATTACAAGGCATGTCTATCCTTGGATCTTCATTTTTCATGGTTATGGGTCATCCACGAACCCACATTTCATCAAAGTCCACTTGCTAGGCCACACACTATAAGTATCACAGTTGGTCACAAGCATTACAGGGTATCTCTATCCTCGGATCTTCGTTTCTCATGGTTATGGGTCATCCACAAACCCACACTTTATCGAAGTCTATTTGTTAGGCCACACACTATCAATATCACATATGGTCACAAGAATTACAAGGTACCTCTATCCTCAAATCTTTGTTCATCATGGTTAAGAGTTAACCACGCAAAACCCTTCTCTTCAGTGGCTCTTCATGTTCAACAAAGCCTTCTCAGGAGGGAACTTCATGCAATGGGGACTATGGCTTCTTAAGGAGGGAGGAATGATCTGAATGGAAAATGACATCCACCCATGGTATTCATCCACCCATAATATTCATTCACCCATGGAATTTACCCATGGTATTGTAAGTGACATCCACCCATGGTATTCATCCACCCATGGAATTTACCCATCGTATTGTAAGTGGCATCCATCCATGGTATTCATCGACCTATGGTGTTTATCAACCCATGGAATTTACCCACGAAATTGTAAGTGGCATCCACACATGGTATTCATTCTCCCATGGTATTTTCCCATGGTATTGTAAGTGGCATCGATCCTTGGTATTCATCCTCCCATGGTATTTATCCACTCATGGAATTTACCCATGGTATTGTAAGTGACATCCACCCATGGTATTCATTCACCTATGGTACTTACCCACCCATGGAATTTACCTGTGGTATTGTGACAAAAAAAGGCTACAAGTAAAAAGTTGCATTTTGTAAAAGGACAAATTGTCCACCACAATGTAGCATTTGCAATTATTATCTGTTTTAATAAAAAAGTTTCTTTGTGGTTTTGTTATTATGTATTCTCCTCTTTTCTTCTGACATTTCTATTTTTAGATCTTGGAGGCCTCCCCCCCAAGATCCATTCCCCTAAGATCAGGATCATCAATAATTGGAGAATCAAAACTTCTAAACATGAGAAACTTTTAAAAGTTGTGATATGGGTGAAGCACCCATAGCGTTAGAAGCTGTCAGGAACACCGAAAAAGGATTAACAAAGGATTTCATTGCAAAACCAAAGGTGGGTGAGCCCTTTTCTCTCTCTTCTAGCAAGACACATGGCCACATGTGGTTGGATCCGATAAGGACACATGGAAACATCTGGTTGGCTCCGATAAGGACACATGGCAGCATCTGATTGGCCTTGATAAGGTATAGAGGAAGCTGATGTTAGCATGATGTGGCAGTATGATAGGACATGTGACAGGCATATTCGACCATATTGGGTGGTCTAATGGGCCATAACGGGGTGACACATGTCACCTCTAAGGAGTCACCATGTGGTAGTGATGATGTCATATTGGAAGTCGATGATTAGAGGATTGAAGATGTCAGAACTCTATAACAGATAAAGTGTTGAAAATACTTGAGATAGATGGAGTTCGATATGGGCTAGCACATGGTCACAAAACACTCAAACAACCAAAGGCACCAAGCTGGGGCCGAGCACTGAGAGCTATGGGTTATATTGGAAGTGGGAATATCGCAACTCCAAAGTTAAATCCCTGATTCAAAACTTCCGATGTGAGGGGCTCCAATATTTGGCTAGCGCATGGTCAAGAAGCACTTAAATAACCAAGGTCGTTAAGCACTTAACAAAGGAAAAATAGTCCCTGATAAGATAAAAAATGCTCTAGCACCTCAAGGCCAAGTGGCAAGTCACGACCCTCGGTCCTATGGTGAGAAATGCAAGAAGGGCTTAGTAGAAGGAGGTTGTCATATCAGAGGTCAACAATCACAAGATTAGAATAATCCACCACAGTGAATATTGTGATATGAAATGTCTCCAGTAAGGTAGTACAAAGAGTTAAAGACACATGGGTAGCTTGGTAGCTGCGAGATTGAATGTCGTAATAGAGGAGTTGGTCTCAAGATTAATGGCGACTGTCAAAGATCATTGGGTCAAGGCAAAAAGGACCATGATCTTCGGGAAAGAGTGTTGGGTCTACCTTGAAGTGACACAAGATATTCCTATGCTCTGATGCACATTTCAATGAGCTAAGTGAATGGATGGGTCAACTATGATAGAACAAATGAAGATCAACGAAGTTGGTTCATGGAGTTAGATGGATCAACATAAAACTTTGAGACAAGGCAACAAGGACAATAGTCCACATACTAGCCATGTCGAAGTACAACCAAGCCATGTGTAACCATGAATAAGCATGGAGAGCGCTAGTGATAGGAGTGTTGTTCACAAAGAGGCCTATGTTTGATTGGAGTGTGCAGGTGGATTGAGAATTCATCCTTAGTAAGGATAAAATGTCAAAGTTCCCATTCTCATGGTTAATGCAGTGGAAGTGGCCAAGTCAGATGCAATAATAGAATGAAGGGCCATACTGAGGTACACTCTCATAGTGTGGATATAGGACAGAGTGGAAACATCAATTAGGGGGCAATAGAGGAACAAAACCTAGGAGCTCAAATGGGAAAAGTGGGGGGAAGAAACATAGTTTCCAGAGAGCTAAGCAAAAAATCTTGGAGTGTGTGCACTGTTGTGTAAGGCTAAGAGACATCCTATTCTGTAGAGAAAGACAAAGAGTTCCTATGCAGAGGTAAGACACCCCCAAAGCTGCACTGCTATGAAGAAGGCTGAAGGTGCCTGTGCTGTGTGAGAAGGGCCAAAAGTGACCGTGCTATGAGTAAGGCTGAAGTTTCCTACACTGCTTTGAGTAAGGCTGAAGGTGCCTGTGCTGTGTAAGAAAGGATGAATGTGCCTGTGTTGTGAGAAAGGCCGAAGGTGCATGTGCATAGAAATAAGGCCAAGAGATGAGCCTATGATGTGTAGATAAAAAGGCCGAGAGCTAAGTGACTGCCAATGAAGAGCAGAGAACAGAGCTACATGGATTGCGATGAGTGATTACTATTGAGAAGATCAGCGGGTTGATGGAGAGTGAGCAGAGAAAAAAGCTGAGATCATGTAGAGTGATTGCCAATTACAGAGAACATACAATTCCTATTTGAGTGTGGGTTGGTGTTTGCATACAGGAAGTTGGTGCTTCCATCTCTAGTGGGTGCTTGATAAGGCTTGGGGGTTGGTGCCTCCTGCAAGTTGGCTTGCAAAATTAGAAGGAGATGCAAGTTGGTGCTTGCAATAAATCAGTGAGGTTGGCGCCTCACATGGTGCTTCTGGTAAGATGGATAGGTGTCTACAAAAAGAGGGAGTTGGTGCTTCCTACTAGTCAGTGTGATCAAAAAATAAAAGGGAGTTGGTGCTTCCTGTGAGTGGGTGCTCACAAAAAAAATTCATGTAATAGAGAAGGTACTCATATTTACGTCAATAATAACAACACGATTTGGTGGTTTTTTCCCGAAAGGGTTTCCACATAAAAACCTTGTGTCTCTTGTGTATGATACTCATGTTGTGTATGCTTGTATGTTGATGTCATGTTGCTGCCATATTACATGTTGCTACTCATTATATGGAAGGTTACTATGTTTGTATAAGAAAAGTAAATAGGCATAAAAATATTGATTCACCCCCCCCTTAGTATTATCACCGTTTCCAACAGATGACCTTTGGAAGCCCTGAAGGGTTTTTTATTGATGTGTTCTATGAGATCCCACATTCATGCTTGGAATATGGCACGAGGGTGAATGGATGAAGAGATATTTGGCTCAACCATTCTGAACATGGAAGTCCCATCCCGAGTTTGGATTTTGCAACATAAATATGAGGTTATTTCTCCTTGTTATTTTATAAGTATTGTACTGGTTTATATGTGGATTAGATGGTTGTTGTTTCCTTGGTATTTTTGTCCCTATTATGCTGGTTATGTATATGTTTTATGACAACAACTAGGTATGGATCTCATCATGTTTTTACTTGTATGTGAATGAAAAATTTATCTATGGTCTAATGGATGAAACTGCAGCTAAAGTGATAAGGAAACCATGCCTTATAGTGAATCTCAGATAATTATGATACCCCTATGCTCAAATATGTTATTTACGCCTGTAGATTACATATTCGTGATATGTTTGATGAAATGTCTATCATGGCTAGTAGGGGTGCAACCAAGGTCTTATTAAAGTAATCACATTAGTTTTGTTGTTTCCATGTTATCTTAATGTTCTGAAGGTGTCATTCAATTTTGGGCAGTGACCTGGGCTCTGG
Source organism: Pinus taeda (assembly GCA_000404065.3). Taxonomy (NCBI): domain Eukaryota; kingdom Viridiplantae; phylum Streptophyta; class Pinopsida; order Pinales; family Pinaceae; genus Pinus; species Pinus taeda. Next base: position 128,353 of record APFE031757948.1, read on the forward strand.
GCTTGAAAATGTGGCTTAAATCCCGATGACATTGGCACAAAACTAAGAAAAAGAGTCCCTGGACATCGATAGGAAAGCTTGTGAGAGCATCCAAAGGTCCATGGACACTGGCATACTAATATCATGAGGACATCCAGAGGTCAAGTTGTCCAAAAGTTCAGTGGGCCCCAAGGGAAAGCTGCCTGAAGTGTTGGATTGGTTCCTGAGGATCCTAAGGCTGATGTTGAATGGTTGTATGGTGTGTTTCCATTGGTTCCACTTCCTTAACGTGACTTAGGAGGTCAAATCATATCATAGTGGCCTCTCGTCCAAACCTCGACCTGCCTATTGCTTGGGTAGATGTGGGAGGAGGGTGTTACAGAGTGAAACTTCCAATGTAGCCAAAGAAGCTACTCCTGACCACTAAACCATAAGATATGATCATGAAGAATCAAAATGAAAAGTAGTGCAATGTACAAATGAAATCGTGCAAGCATCTCACCGACTGATGGAAAGAGGAAGTGCAACCATAATGGTGGATTTCACTCAACTGTTCTACCACACAATAGACCTTAGAATAGAAAAAATGACCCAGTTCTTGACCATACAATATTTTACGAAGAGCCTACAAGTGTAGGCCACGAGATAAGGGTGCATACCTAAAAGAAAATTTAAGTGAGTTTGCAACAAGATCATGGAAACAACCTTTACATAAAGATAAACAAGAAATATTGAACAAAGACAGATCTATGCCATAAGAAATATTATCAGGTTGTCCATAATCCAAGATGTCATTCACAAGAGGTTCTTCAAAGAATGATGAAAATGATTTGTTAATATTCTCTTTTATTTCTACATTACAGATCAAGGATTTTCTCAATATGGAATATAGCATTAGAAGATCAATAGCCAAATTAAATTTGAAGAATTTTATGTGAAGAAAATAAGCATCCCTCGGGAGAGAGTGAACATCCTATGTGATGACATGGATCATAACATTATGAAAAAGGATCATAAATTGACCGAACTCACAAATATTGTCATGGTGACAGGAACCTAACATAACCATCAATGTCGGATAAAGTGTCCTACTCACTTGACATCTTTGAATCTTGACAAGATTGATAAACAATCTAGGAAAACATGGTCAATTGTTTGTGAAAACAAGATTCATTATTTAAATAATGAGATTAAGGAGAAGATAGATTTTCAATATTATTGCAAAAACATTTAATGATAAGCATTTCATTTTCTTGATCAAATGGAGATATACTTGAAAGAAAATAGTCGATAATTGTCTTAGACTCCATTTGAAATTCTTGTAAATACAAACCTTCTTGTGAGAACAAAGATTCATCCATATTATTTGAATAATCATCACCGTATAATTCAGAAAGAAGAAAATCACCATGGTCATGATTATCCAAGGGTTCAATTTCATTAACGGGGAAAGCATCAACTAGAAAAATATCGATATTAGAAGATGTTGATTGATAGAATTAGATGAATCACCATCACGAGAAAGATGTGGAAGAAAGATAAGTTCTTCATCTACTAATTGATCTACTCATTTAATGACTAGTTGAGGTTCATAACATGAAACATCAAAAGGGGGAGGACATAGGACGAAAGGCAAGTCCTGTTCTTCCTTAGGATGTTGAAATTCTTTTGGATCAGGAGGACATGATGAATCAAATTCTCATCTAAGAAGTGTTAATCCAAATCCTCGTTTGGGAACTCATACCAAATATGAAGGAATTTATCAGCAAATTGTTCAAGAGATTCATGGGGTTCCATTTTCTAAGTTAATCGATTTAATCAAGAACATCTTGATACTTGTACTTGTCAAAGATGCAACAAAGCTCATTAACAAAATTCTTGAAAGATGTGATATAAGCAATGCATAGAGAGTAGCACTATTGCTTTGCATTACCATCCAATGTAAGGGTAAACAACCCTTGATTACAAAGTTAAACTCATTGATCGTGGCCAACCATATAGCTTGCTTGACATTTATATTCAGCTGGTCAAACAAGTATCTCAACCCACTGTGATCACTCATCAATACAAACCTCCAGCCAATAAGGTAGTGCCTCCACATCTTTAATGCATGAATGATCGCTTCCAACTCAAGATCATGTGTTAGATAGTTCTACTCCTACTCATTCATTTTCCACAACTCATAACGTACTAACTATCCCTCTTGCATAAGGACTCCACCAAGTCCTCTCTTGCAAGCATATGTACAAACTACAAACCCTTTGGCCGGGTCTACAATATTTAACGCTCGAGTGTTTTTTCAATAACTGCTTTAATTTCTCAAAACTTGTTGCACATTCCTCTGTCCATTCAAATTTATCACCTTTCCTTTGCAATGATGTAATAGTATATGCAATCCGAGAGAAGTTCCTGAAGAACCTCCTATAATAGCCTGTTATCCCCATGAATGATCTTACCTCATCCACATTTCTAGGAGCTTCCCACTCCATGATAGCTCTCATCTTCTCTGGATCTACTACTATTCCTTCCTTGAAGACCACATACCCCAAGCAATTTACCCCTGACTAAAAGAAACAAAATTTACTAAGCTTAGCATACAACTGATGCTCTCTTAACAGTCTCAATACTGTTGCTAAATGCTCGACATGCTCTTTCTCATTCATAGAATATATCAAAATGTCATGAATGAATACAATAAAATAACTTGTCCAGATAAGGACACAACATATTCATCAAGCACATAAAGGTAGCTGGAGAATTAGTTAAACCAGATGGAACTACAACAAACTCATAATTCCCATACCTAGTCCAGAAAGCTGTCTTGTAAATGTCCTCTTCCTTGACGCGTACTTGATGATATCCAAATCTTAAATCAATCTTTGAGAACACTGCTACTCCCTTGAACTGATCAAATAAGTCATCAATCCTCGACAACAGGTGCTTGTTGTTGATGATCACCTTGTTAAATTACTTGTAATCAATGTATAACCTAAGAGTACCATATTTTTTCTTCACAAATAATACTGGTGCACCCCAAGGTGATAAACTTGGTCTAATGTATCCCTTGTCAAGCATTTCCTTCAATTGAAAATTTAACTCTAATAACTCTGGAGTGCTCATCCTGTATGGTGCCTTTGATGTTGATGCTGCCCCTGGTACCAACTCAATGGAGAAGTCCACTTCTTTGTGAAGCGGAAACTATGAGATCTATGCTAGAAACAATTCTTGAATCTCCTGTAAGATCAAGTACTTGCTCCATATATCTGCATCCTCATCATCCTTACCTTTGCTAGTAGAAATGTGTATTACAAATAAAACACACCCTTTTTTGCGATCGCATTTTGCCTGCTAACAGTCACCACCCTAACTGATGTTGCTTTCTTCTTACACTGCAAGATTCTCTGCTCCCCATTGTCATCCAAGCACTCAATGGATTTGTCATAACAATCCACCTTTTTCATATGAAGATATAGGCAGTCCATACCCAAAAGCATACTACATGACCCTAATGGTAATACATTCAAATATGCTGAAGTAGGCATACCATTCAACTCAAATGCATAAGCTCTTACCCAATGATAAACCCTCTTATTGGTACCTGTAGCCAACTACACTAACCAAGATTTTCACGAACTTCTTTATTCAAACCACACTTATCCACCAAGTCAAGGTTAGAATATCTATAATTAGATCCATGATCAATCAAAATATAAACAACTTGATCACAAATCCTACCATCCATCTCAATGATAAATGCCTGATGATCTGCCTGCATTACTGCATAGATAAGAGGAATGCTCTGCCCAACATCCCCAATAGTCTTCACCTCTTGTGCACTATATATTTGAGGCCTACCACCCTAATTCTGTGGACAATCCCTATTAAGATTCTCCTCACCACATGTCCAAAACGCCTACCATCTTGTACCATCACCTATATTATGCTGTTGTGTCCTATGTCTCTGTCTAGTTGCATTGAACTTTTTATGCAGTGCAACATTTTTTTTTCTTTTCATTCTAAGGCCTTGCTCTTTTCGGCTTCCATTTACTTTTAATTTTACCTTTTCCTTTCCATTCTTGCTCATATTCCATCTTACACTTTTACTGTTCATATCAATGATTTAGTTTCCAAATAAATTCCTCAAGTGACCGAGGCTATTCATACTCAATCTGATCTCTAAATTTTAATTTCAATCCACTGTCAAATCTCTAAAATTTATCATTTTCATCTTTATGATACGTTACATACCTCATTAGCTCCAAGAAATTGGTCACATAGTCCTCATCTCTCATCGATCCCATTTTGAGCTCATAGAATTCCTTGGATTTGTTGTCATAGCACGCTTCCGACAAGTACTTATTTAGGAAGAGCCTCTTAAATTCATGGCAACTCAATTCCTTTGTCTTGATGTCTCTGACCCATTTTACAAATTCCCACCAGATATCTTCTTTCCCTTTGAGGTTGAAGATAGCTATTCTAGCCTTCATATTCTCTGTATACTCATGCAGTTCAAATAACTTATTTATGACAAGTAACCAAGCCTCTACATCACTCTCCATCAAAATTATGTTGCTTCACTTTCTTAAACTCATCCAACAAGTGTCCCATATCACTCCTCCTTTAAGGATGATAACGATGATGATCATAATGTCTGTCAGAACTAGAACTAGAATAGTACCTATGTCCGTCACCTCTCCTATTCGGAGTATCCAAGAATCTACCATCTTTGATCATGTCATCTCTATCTGACTTGTGACCACCATGAGACCTGCTATCATATGCCCCATTAATTCTATCCTTTTGTCCATAGATGATCCAGAGTGGTCCCTGTCTCTACAATTCTGACAAACTCTGAAGATTTACTAAATTGACTTATGCTTCTTTCTCATGTGCTTGCATGATTATGTCATTATTTTCTTTACAAAAAAATATTTCTTCCTTCAAACTCCTCAATGTGTCTACTAAGTTAGAAGAGTGTCCAACACCATGCGACTCATCTAATTTATAGGGAAAATCTTTGTGGTGTACCATCTTTCTAGTAATCTTGATCTCTTCCTACAAGGCATATTATGTCAACTAAACCAAATCATAAACAAACCAACATACCTTAGTATAACTCAGGGAGGAAATCTCATCTACAAGACCACCCAAATTAGCACAATACATATATAAACATAATCATATAAACATTTTATCATCATCTCAACATCATCCAGTCATTAATGCATGACCATACCCACCACACGTCATGACCTCATGCATGGAAACTATAACCATATCATTATATGAATAACAACATATGTATGAAACACAAACATACACCTTACATACAAATATTGACATGTATATCTAGTACATAACTGACATAAACTCATGATAAACACATTCAACAACAACACCATTAACGTTTCACATGGAAACACCATTGAAACCATAATCAACACCATGCATACACAACCATTACATGGACCACAAACATGAGAACACATATGAAACTAATATGAATGCATGACAACCACACTGCCCATCCAGTCCAAGGGGTGAACCATGCTTTGATACCACTCTGTAACATCCTCCTCCCACATCTACCTAAGTAATCTGCCAACCAAGGTAAACATGTGATCTCGTAGGTCACATTAAGGAAGTGGAACCAAAAAAACGCAACCAAAGTTTCCGTCCACACATCCTACAGAACCTCCAGGAGCTACCCTACCTTTCCAGATGACCAACCCCTGAGGAAACTCAACAGTTCAAGGACCTAGAACCCCAATAACTCCCTTGACAAGCCCTCCAAGTGACCAAGGCTCTCAGTTGCTCCCATGAGCCTGCTTGAGTGCGATTGTAGCCTTTTTCTTCCAGTGCTATGCCAACGACTATGAGATTTAAGGCTAAATTCCAGGGCTAGGACCTAGTCACTTCCAATAACTTCATGGAATTTACATAAATGAAAAGAAACAGAAACCAAAAGAACATTGTCACACATCCCAAAACCCATTTCCATGACAAAAATAAATCCAAGAACACACATGCATAACCATGCATGCCAAATCTAACAAGGAAATCACACATGCAAATTGATACCTGCTAGTAAACCCAATGTAGCAGCTTGATCCTACTTTGTCTTGCTTGATATTTTGCTTCCTCTTTGCCTTATTTTCCTTTCTTGATCCAATGCTGAAGTGCCCCTAGAAAAATCTTAGTGTCCAAGAGTGAGAGAGAGAGAGCATAGAGAGAACTCCAAAATTGAACTGACCAAAAGCCATGAATTGATCCTCAGAAGCATTTTTATTAATGTGTCCTCTATTTTCTTCATTTTCCTACTCACATGCAACCTGTGACCTTTCACCTTCATTTTCTCCTAATTTCCATTATTTTCATAAATAAATTTCCAATTAATGTCATTTTTCCTTTCCAAATCCTTTGCCATTTCCTTCGCCAATTTCCTTAGCCATAATAAACCAAATGAACCCCCACACTAGGATGTCTTGGCCAACATTTAGCTTGGAATAAGTGTCCCATAACCATGGTTATTATTTTTCCTTTATTAACTTTTATTATATGGAATTTTCACCAAGGCTATTACAGGACTCTCCCCCTTGGGGGAACACCGTCCTCGGTGTTCAATGACGCCTACAACCAATAAGACTTTTGAATGCAAAACATACTGCCCATGGAGCTTTATAGCTTAACTTGTTGTAGTATTTGCAATGGTCAACCTGTTGAAAATAAAACCAACATGAAAACATAACAACATGACAACCATAATGAAATGACACCCATACTGCTTATTGGAGCTTTATAACACAATTCATGGCAATATTTACATCCATATACATATGTATATATACCTAAACTATCACACCAAAACACATGCTAAAAACATCACTAAACCAACGAATAAGGAAGGATAAATAGCTCGAATCTGATCCGCCATATCCCATGTAGCTTCATCAGGCCCAAAGTGCTTCCACTGCACTTTAACCTGCTCAATTTCTCAGTTCCAGAGCATGTGAACATTTCTCTTCAATATACATTGAGGTTTTGGCTAGATTCCTCCATCTGGATCCACCTGCAGTACAAACTAGTAAATCACATGATTAACATATTTAACATACTTCTTAAGCAATGAAACATGGAAAACATAATGGAATTTCACTGTTGGAGGTAGTGCAAGTAGATAGGCTACTGGTCCAATCCTTTAAGAAACTTGAAAGGTCCACAAAATTGAGTTGCTATCTTGGCATCCATCTCAATGATAGATACCTAATGATTTTCCTACCTATTATACAACACTACATAGATATGAGGAATGATTTGCGCAACATCCCCAATAGTCTGCACCTCTTGTGCACTATAGATCTGAGGCCTACCACCCCAATTCTGTTGACAATCCTTCTTAAGATGCTCCTTACCACATGTCCAACACTCCAACCGTCCTATACCATCACCTGTATTATATTGTTGTGTCCCATGTCCCTTTCTAGCTACATTTAACTTCTTATGTGGTGTAACATTATCTTTTTTCTTCTGCATTCTGATGCCTTGTTATTTTCAACTGCCATTTACCTTAAATTTTATCTTTCCCTTTCCATCCTTTCTGAGATTCTATGATACGCTTTTAATTTTCTATAACACCCTTCTCCCACATCTACCCAAGCAACCAACTAGCTGAGGTAAACATGCGAAGAGAGGCCACTATGTGATTCAACCTCCTCTATGACCTTAAGGAAATGGAATTGATGCGAACACAACACATAGACCCACCTCAGGTGCTTCAGGACCCCCATGAGCTAATCCACCACTCTAAGTGCCCAACCATTGAGTTAACCTAGCATTTAAATGAATTGAACCCAAAGTTGCTCCCATTACAAGTCATGCTTGCAAATGTACCCTATAGTCGCTTTCATAGGATTTCCTGCCAAGGACCAGAGACACAAATTGTTAGTGCTATGCCAGTGACTTCGGGATTTGAGCCACCTTTTCAGGCCCAAAGCCTAGGTCACTGCCCAAAATTGAACCATCTTAAGCATTTTGTCAAACACTTTGTAAATATGCAACCTAAAGGTGTAAATAACAAATTTGAGCATAGGGGTCTCATACTTATATGAGATTCTCTATGAAGAATTGTCTCCTTATCACATTAGCTTCCATTTCATCCATTAGGTCATAGATACATTGATCATTCAATTCCAAGTAAAAACACAATGGGAGCCACACATGACTGCTATCATAAAACATATAAATAACCAAGATAATAGGGAAAAAATTATCCATGAAATCACAGTCATATAAACCACATTTAATCCATCATAATACTCATAGAAATACCAAGAGAAATAACCTTTCATTGTTTATGCGAATCCAAACCTTGAATGGGACTTCCACGTTCCACCCAACCGTAGAATGGCTGAGCCAAATATCTCTTCATCCGTTCACCCTTGTGCCATATTCCAAGAATGAATGTGGGATCTCATAAAACACATCAATAAAAAACCATCTAGGGCTTCCAGAGGCCATCCACCTCAACCCGTCAAATAGTGATTCCACCTCACGGTCGAACATCACAAAACCATATTTGGATCGGTCTCTATCCAAACCTTCTAGTGCTCTAGAGTGTTTGTCCAACTGAGGCTCCATGACTAGTAACTCAACCCAAAACTTTTACTGGGCTCCAAAGCATTTGTCCAACCAATTCTCCGGGACTAGTAACTCAACCCACCAAGGGCTCCAAAGTGTTTTTCCAACCAAGGCTCTAGGACAAGTAAATCAACCCAAGCTATTCTATGGCTCCAAAGCGTTTTTCCAACCAAGGCTCCAGGACTAGTAACTCAACCCAAGATAAGGAAACACGAGAACCAACCAAAAACACAATAATGAAAATAAACCCACAATCACCATGGCTATCTAAGAAATGGTAAGGCTAGACAATCCATTTTCAATCCCAGCCATCCTCCATGCCAATGATAGATCACAACAAAAGATACTCATGCATATGCCATGCATGCCAAAACTAGTGAGGAAAACATACATGCAACTTGATACATGCAAGAAAAACCCACTGTACCTGCTGATACCGATTCCCTCTTGCACTTTCCTGTTCTTCCTTTGCCTTATTGCTCCAAAATTCCAAGTATGCCACACCCTCCAAGAATGCCCCAAGAAAACTCTAAGTATCTAAGAGTATGAGAGGGGGAGATAATAATGATAGAGCTCCAAAACTGAATTGATCAAGTCTTGCCCACTGATCCTTAGAAGCCTTTTTATTAACGAGGCCTCTATTTTCTTTAATTTCCATTATTTTCCTTCAATTTCCTCCTCACATGCAACCTGTGACCTTTCACCTCCCTTTTCTCCTAATTTCCGTTTTTTTATATATATAAATGTGCCAAAATGACATTTTTACTTTCCAAAACCTTAGCCATTTCCTTTTCCATTTTCCTTAGCCATAATAAACTAAATTAACACCCATTAGGATATTTCCCCCACCATTCATCTTAGAATATGTGTCCAATCACCATGGCCATATATATGTTTTTTATGGAATTTTCACGAGGGCCATTACAGAACCCTCCCCTTTGGGGGAACACCATCCTCGATGTTCAATGACACCTATAACCAACAAGATTGCTGAAAAAATACATTGCCCATGGAGATTTATAACATAGCTCGTTGCAGTATTTACAATAACTACTACTGAAACATGACACACATACCATTTATTAGATATTTATAACACAACTCATTATGCTATTTACATTAACCACATATAGACATACACATTTGCGTCAACCAACACATAACCATACTATCTATGTAGCTTTATAAATCCAACTCGATACAATATTTACAATAATAAACACACATGCACATTTTCTCAACCAACAAATAAAAAGGATACAATGCTCGTATCCACAACAAGGGAATCTAGAGGTGCACACCTCCACCCTTGAAGTAATACCAGGATTCACCTCATTTCCATGAAGTCCAGAATCCATTGCAAAATCAAATCTGCATCCAATATCCAACACTATAATCCTGTGCCATCTATCCTCTTAGTGAATAGTTACTGACTCATTGTTCCAGGGTGCACTCCCAATGTGCATATGATTCCATCTGGCAATGCTAATAACAAAAAAAAATCCATCCTCGGTCTTCCCTTCTCTGCTACATGGTCCATTGGGCAATCTAGTCATCACCTTTCGTGAAGTCACTCACCTTCCAAGTTTTGTTGGCACCCCCATCTCGGGTAGTCCATCCCTTGGCAAAGCTTCATTGCATTGGAAGATACAAATTCCTATGTTAAAACCATCATACCGGTCATAGCATGCTCATGGAAATCAAAGGACACTATTAGGTACCAGTGTTCCACAATGGACCTGCTCCTGAAGTGCTTTACTAACATACTACTGCATGTTCAAATTTCTTTCATTGCTGCTACTAATTCTAGTAGTCGATTTCGGCTACTCAACTAGGCATGTTCATGCATTCTTGTTCCAAGCACATAATTTCCATTAGATTCAAAATGAATTGAAATAAACTCAAAATCATACCTCAAATCATACCTCGTCAATAAGGTACAATTGCAATCCTATGCACTTCCTGTCACAACAAGTCAAAATATCATATTTGACCAAATCAACATGTATAAAAATGTCACATCAAGTTAGCTCAAAACATAACCATCAAAATCATAAATCACATGTAACTATCATAAACCAAAATTATAATTCACATGTAATCATCATATACCAGAATCATAAATCACATGCATAATAAAACTGAAATAATATACCGATACTTATCTGTTAATTGATCCTTACTTCTTCATTTGTTCTTATTTCATACGCACACCAAATCGGTTTCCACACCCAAAAAACACCCAGTTCCTTCTCCTCAACTAGGTGCACATATACATAGTGTGCATCTCACACATACGACCACACGCGACATACACATCCATGGAATACATGCACCTACACTTGACATACAACACATACACCTACACCCAGTGTATACAATACAATACATGCGCCTACATCTAATTCATAACACAATACATACACCTACACCTAGCGTACAACACCAAAAAACCACAGAATACATGCACCTACACAATGCACATAACTAGTATCACATGCCCTCAACACAACATGTATGAAATGCACACAATACCAAACATGCACTAGTACCATATGTACAACATGTACACAGTACCACATGTACACCGCACCACCTGCACAACACGTGTAAAACATCACATGTACACAATTCCACCTGCATAACATGTACACAATGACACATATACACTGCACCACTTGTACAACGTGTACATAATACTGTATGTACAGAATACCACATACACGACATTTACATGACACCACATGTATATAGTGTCACATGCATGGGATGTACACAACACCACCTGAAGACAACGCCAGTTGTACAACATGTACACAACACCACTTGTACAATCATGCACAACACACCATACGTACATGGCACCACATTTACAACATGCATGCAACACCATATGTACATAGCATGCATATCCTACATGCACATAGCATCATCTGTACACATCACCACATATCTAACATGAGAAGAGGACCATATGCATACAACACCGCATATCGATCATGCACACAATACCATATGTACACAACACCATATATCCAACATGTACATAGCACCATATACACCCAACACTGAATATGCAAGATTCATACAACACTATCTGTACTAACACCCTGTACATACTATTGCATGAACAACATGTACACACACTACATATGCATAATACTACATGCACACAATCATCATAGATGCAAGATGTACAACATGTATGACATATGCACAACAATAATAGCACACATCTGAAACCACACTACCTCTACCAAGCAACCTTGCTTCTAGCGTCTTATCCATGCTTGTCCTAGCATGCCGCAGACCACACTACTTTCATTTCGTTGATGATCCCTTGGTATAAATTGTCCATAACATAGATATAACATAATCACATAATATCAACTCATAAACACATGATACTGACCTCATATATTTTTCATGACTACTCTTCCCATTTGATTCCTCGTAAGACCAGGAACCTCTTCATGTCATTTGCTTGCGTAAGCAATCATTCCTCGACAAGAACGATTCCTAATGACCTTATCGTATGGTGACATAGATACATAGACACATACATACATATACATAAACACTAGCATAAAAAAATCATGATCCATGATTACCCTATCAGATAACAATGTACATACATACATATATGCATATAACTATTAGCATAAAGCAATCACGATCACAACATAAATACTAGATATCAAGGTCAAGGTTAAGAGAACTTCCTTTATTCATGCACAATATTGAGAATCACTGCTCCCAACTTTGTCAAGCCATCCAACATCTCAGGTCCATTTACTTTACCTTTTATGGTTACCTTTCTCCTACCTATCCTACCATCATCCATTTACACCAATGGCCCCAACCAATCTAACTGGTTGTCATAGTCTTACCATCCACTATGCTTACTCATGCACA
>APFE031757953.1:0-18899 GCA_000404065.3 Pinus taeda
GACTCAGGTTGGTCTTCTTGGTCCTCCTCTCGTCTATTTTCATAAAAGGAAACAACAATAGACTTTGATTGTTTGTTTCTAAGATAGCCACCCATCTTAGTGGGAATAGTAGCATCCGAGTGGACACTATTCCCGGATAACATTGAGTGTATGATTGTTATGTTGCTTTGCTACCCTAGTTTTCCACGTGTGGAGAGTGCCCTTTGTGAATTAGGGTCTTTCTTCCTTTGCTAGAGAGACTATCCCAAATACCAACAAATCTTGCACTGAAATCTTACTGCTGCTAAAACTACAATCTATCTTCCTTATCCTCCCACGTGTGCCTGTTTCTGACCCTAGAAACAATCCTTCACCTTCCATGTCCTTCCTTCTTACTTCGTTGCACCTTGAAGACCCTTATATACTTGCTTCCCTTTAATTTATCTCAGCTACTTCCTTCACATATTTCAGATATGATTGATTGCATTATAGAGGAGTGGACAAACTCTATATATAGAGGTTTGTCCCTCCATTTAGGCCAGCTAGAAGGTTGATTGGTCACCTTGTTTGTAGGCCGACTTGAGGACTACTAGGAGGCTGTTTTGTTAAGCAGACTTTAGATAGATTCCATGGTGGTGTAGCATGCTTGAAGGAGCTTCTTGATGGTGCCATTGCATAGGAGTAGACTTCACTTGGGTTGGAGGTTTTCCCTTTGACTTTAATATATATTTATACATCGTGTAACATGCCCTTAAGGTCTTCAACATAATTATTTTGACTATTTGACTTGCCTATAACACTATAAATAGTGTTAGACCTATTTCAATGAACAAGAAACTCATTGACGTATATTATAAAAACAATATTTATTTTCTTGAATAAGTACAAATATCAAAAGTACATTTATGAAGACCAAAAGCTCCATCTCTTTATGAGACCATGAGCTACAATGCTAGCGAGACCAATGATTTATAGGCACCTTCATCATTGTCTCTCAAGGTACATACCAACCCGGGTGTTCATTGAGTATGACCTTCTAGGACTATTCTTATCTTGGGTTCCCAACCCTCAAAAAATATTGGTCCTCTTGCCTACTCTTGTCTTGGATGCCTTACACATATTCAAAGAGTATTGAATGCCAAATGTTTACCCAATCCTCCCATTCTTTCTTCCTAATTGAAGACAAGAATGTAGTGTCTATCTTATGTCTACATTTCCATTCATGGACTTCATCTAGACTTACTGTTGTTAGTCCTAGTCTAGTGCATGACCCATGAAATGGAAAACACAATTGTCACTCCTTTGTAATTAGGGGTGATTCAAAACTCCCTCTTGATTAGGGACCTGTCAAAGCTCCCTCTTATCTAGGGACTCTTTCCTTCATCATTAGCTTCTTCTTCATGGGTCCTTCAGCTACTTGATCTCCTTCCTTTCTTGATGTCATGAAGTCTTTGTCCAAACTTCTTCTAGATAGAGCACCATCCATCGATCACTTTCCTTCCTGGTTTGTCATGTCATTACTTCCTTCATGGAAATTGTCTTTCATGTCATACATAAGTTATTCTTGTCATCTTGGCTACTCCTTTATCATCTTGTCCTTGCTTCAAAATATTATTCTCATGGACGCTTCATTGTACATGCTTTTTTACATGCTTTGACCTAGTAGACCATTATGACTTCATCATGATATTGCTTCATCATTGCTTTTTCTTTTGTTGGATGGCTTATTCATCACGACATATTTGTAGAGTAGAATCAGTTATATTCATCTTTCATATCTCCAAGGCCTTCATAAGTGTTAAGGGTCCTTTATTTCTTTATCGGAGTTGTCTTGCCTTCTTTTGGGAGATATCTTCAAAGCATTTTGTTAGATAGTGATTCTCGGCGATCATGGTGTTCTTCACATTCTTGATCTCTTTCTTCATTTGCTTCTTCTCAGATAGATAGGTCAACCATCTAATGCTTCTTGTGAGAGCATTCCTTCATTTCTTTCTTTCTGGACTTGTCAGCCTTTATTCTTGCTTCTTAGTCAGCAATCTTATGCTCCTTATGTGAGCATATTCTTTTGTTTCCCTTCATTGCAATGTAGTACATGCCTTTGAGCATGTCTATGGTTAAAGAGATTCTTTCATACTTGATCATGTTATAGAAATATTCCCATGACTCAATAATATACAAATGATAACATGACTAAACCTTTGATGTATACATACCTCATCTTGATTCTCCTTTGATCATCTTAGCTTCATTTGGTTGTCCTTGGTGTGGCCCTTCTTGCTTCATCTTAGCTTGCTTACATATCATCCTTTTCTTGAATCCCATGAATGGGATTCCCAATGAGACATTTGCTTTGGTCCATGAATATTCTTTTGAAGATTCCATCATAGGATCCTAAAGATCCTTGTCTTGCAAATGTTTCCTTCCTTTTGATGATGGAGGTCTTCTCAGATTCTTAATTATGATCAATTTATCATGGATAAGGTCCTATACTAGATATGCTTCTTCTACATGATTATCTTGAGTTATATATACCATGCTCCTATATTCTAGAAGAATTTTCTACCCATGCATTTTTTGTTCTTATTATAAATGCTACATCTTCATGAGTATCTAGAACTCTATGGATATCATGCTTCTAGATTCTAGAGGAAGTTTCCAGTCATGCAATTTTATTCTATTCCTGCATGCTCCTATACTACTCAAAACTTTGAAAGAAGTCTAGAAGTAAATAGTTTGACCTAGTCATAGTAGACATCTGGAGGATCTTCCTTCTTTTGCTTTTCTTTCCTTCTTATTTCACCTCTTGAGTTATGTGAGCTTCTTCCCTCTTCCTTTTGTTGTTGTTGTGTTTCTTAAGCTCGGGACAATTCCTTTTGTAGTGTCCATATTCTTGGCATCCAAAACATTAGATTTTGGACCTGTATTTGTTGTTTGTTATTCATGAACCAAACTTGCCAAATTTACCCTTTCTCTTGGCCATGGTATAAAATGCTTGCTCCTTTGATCCCATATCTTCTTTTGCCTTGAGTCGGGTTTCCTCTGTCCTACATAGAGACCACATTTCATTGAGAATGGTTGCTTCCTTCTTAGAATATATGCTTGATGTGAAGTTTCCCCACTCCTCAGGTAGAGCATTGAGTACTACAATTGTCATCTCTCTGTTAGACATGATTTCCCCAAGCTCTTGAAGTTGATCTCTCATTTAAGAGATTTTCATGAAGTAGGGAGCTATTCCTTCCTTTGTTATCTTCATATTGTACAATTCATTCATCATAGATATTACTTCTCCAATTGTGGATATTGAGAATAGCTATACTAGCTTATCATAGATTTCTTTTGATGTCTCAAACTTGGATACATAACGAATGAGAGAGTCTTTGATTGATTCTATCATAATCCTTTGAGCTCTTGTCTCATCCTTATTTTAATTGGCTAAGGCTTGAGTTTGTTCCTTAGCAGGGATAGTGATATTCCCTTTGACATGTTCTAGGAGTTCATTCTCCTTGAGAAGTAGATCAGTCCTCTTCTTCCATGCAAGAAATTTATTGGTACCTACCATTTTGTTGCTTTCCTTGCAAAAAGACATTGATGTATATTCAGAACGGAACATGTACTTACTTGATAGACTTTTTAGATGTGATGGATTTGCTTCCTCCTTGAAGACTTGATGGCTTGTCTTCCTTGGATTTTGATGTTCTTAAAGTTGCCTTCTTCAAGTGGACTTGCTTGATGACTTGTAGCTTGATGTAGGTCCTGCTTCAATCTTCTCTTCTTTGTACGTTCATTTTATGTAAGGCTCTTCTACTACCTTTGTAGACCTCCTTGATGAATGATGGATTGTAGACCCTTCTTGTCTTTAAGGTGATTGAGAATTCTAGACTTGATGCTTCAACTTTGTAGATGCTTCTCCTTTCGTGAGTGTTCTTGAGATTCCCTTTCATTGATGAGTTACCTTAGCTTTGATACCATGTTGAAGAATCTAGGCAAAAGTAGTGTAGAGTGATTCTCTATTACTTGATAATAATTTATGGAGTATTTTTACTTTTCCTTATTAGCTTAATCTTATTCTTCTTATTATTAATGCATGTGTGTGTACTTCATCAAACTGTTATCAAAACATAAGAACAAGAACACAAGCTGTTGGCTCTCTGCCTGGCCAAAATCTCTCTTCTCTTGAGAGGAAAACCCTTTAGTGAAATTATCTTATTGAAGCTTCTATTGATAAATTCAAAACCCTAGACCCCTGACAAGAGTATCCTCCAAGCACAAGTCAAGTCCTTCCTTCTTTTTGCACTTTATTTCCTAGCACATCTTTCGGCACTTCATTCTCTTACTATGATTCTTATCTAGAGATAGACCTTCCTTGAGTGAGTCTTCTAGATGGTGTTCCTCTTCTATCCCTTGCTCAATTATACTTCAACTTTGACCAACTGAGATCCTTCTTGAGTGTATGATTGTTCTGATATTTTGCTTCCCTAGTTTTCCACGTGTGGAGTGTACCCTTAGTGAATTAGGGATTTTCTTCTTTTGCTAGAGAGAGGGACTTCTTCACTTGACTTGGGAGCTCTTGCAGGCCTAGTGACTAGCCCAAATACCAATGAATCTTGCACTGAAATCTTGTTGCTGCTAAAACCACAGTCTGTCTTCCTTATCCTCGCACGTGTGACTATTTATATCCCTATAAACAATCCTTCACCTTCGATGTCCTTCCTTCTTACTTCGCTACACCTTGGACACCCTTATATACTTGCTTACCTTTATTTTATCTTGGATACTTCCGTCGTAGATTTCAGAGATGATTGATTGTGTTATAGAGGAGTGGACAACCTACATATATAGAGGTATGTCCCTCCATTTAGGCTGACTAGTCACCTTGTTTGTAGGCCGACTTGAGGACTGCTAGGAGGCTGATTTGTTGAGCAGACTTTGGATAGTTTCCATGGTGGTGTAGCATGCTTGAAGGAGCTTCTTTATGGTGCCCTTGCATAGGAGTAGACTTGACTTTGCTTGGAGGTTTTCCCTTTGACTTTAATATATAATTATAAAAGGTGTAACATGCCCTTAAGGTCTTCAACATAATTGTTTTGACTATTTGACTCACCTATAGCACTTTAAATAGTGCCAGACCTATTTCAATGAGCAAGAAATTCATTAACATATATTATAAAAATAATATTTCTTTTCTTGAAAAAGTACAAATATAAAAAGTACATTTATGAATACCAAACCTAGTTACATTTCCTTCAACACGTATCTCAGTGGTACAGGTACAATGGTCTCCAAGAGAGCAAGGTCAAAGCACATGGTTGAGAGTGCAAATGGAGATGCAGTTGAGCAAGTGTCTATGAGCTTTCCTATATATGAAGACACCAAGTTGTTTGTAGATAAGGACATCAAGATGAAATGGAAAGACATCAATGACACCTTTTCAGGGTCTATGTCAACATACACAAGTTTGGCTTTTACCAGATTGCATGCAGGTATCCCGCGTTTCCATGCAAGGACATGATCCACTAGATTGTCTCGCATACTAATCCAGAGACAATGGTGTTGAGCAGTGTCAGTGGGACATAGCTTGTTATCTTCAGGGTGAAGTACTTTCAAGAGATGTATCAATTTCCACAGTCGGTGATCACGATGGATACACCCTTCACCAGACCAAGCAACAATGCAAACTCAAGGGACATCTTGAAGAGTTGGGTGAAAGAGCCATCCAATTTCACAACAACACCTAGCCAGGTTTACAAGAGGAGGATATTACAGAATGCATATCAGCTCTTCATCATCTTTGCATATCTCTTATATGGCCAAGAAAGCACATAAACCTTCCCACAAAGTTGGGTGATTGTGTTGGATCAACTGGTGAATGAAGGAAGACCTTGCAACTGGTCTGACATGTTGGCTGTTAGGTTGAAGGAATAAGTAACAGAAGCCCGACATCCACCCAAGGGTAAGCAAGCAAAGATATACATGTACGCTTACATACTTGATGCAGTCTATGCCCATCAGCAGTTCCCATGCTTGGGTTGAGCATGGACACCTTCAAAAACCTCTGTGCACACTTATTACAGGTTGTTCTCCATATGTAGCTTCCATGGAGTTATCATACAGTTGCTAGACCACTTCGTCACCCTGGTATACATGATGATATTTGAGCAGGATCCACCTTACATGTCGTAGGAAGCGATGGAGGCATTAATTGATATAGCAAATTGGTATGCCTCACCCCTTGGCACCTTCATATGGATGTACAACTTCACATGTTTTCCATGGACAAGCTCGTCTTGCAAGAAGTGTTATATCACATCTCAACAGGTTTGTCGGCAAGACTGCACAGGAAGAAGAAGGAACCTTGGCCTGCTCTTCCCTTGTGGATCAGGTTGTATGAGATCCGGAATCTCAAGCATGTTGAGGCCGAGACAAAGGAATTCAGGAGATTCACCTTCACCACTAGAATTTTCAATCCACTTGAACCGCATTGCTTAGTGAAGGACCACTATGTGGTTGTGTAGCATCCTTGGATCCATGAGGCATGTCATTGGCCTGAGGAAGACCCATAGAGATAATGTTATCACTTCTCAAGGCTCAATGAACCGATCAACATATTTGTAGAATGGTTAGAAAAGAAGAAGGTAGAAGCATCTCAAAGAGAAGCATCATCATCAGCAACAGAGGGTAGCATACCTACGCGTGACAAAGGTAAGAGGAAGGTTGTTGATATAGCAGAGGCAAAGCAAAGCTGCAAGTTCAAAGAAGATCCACTTGTGTTGAAATCAGCTTTGGATATTGAGGCTAAGAGGTGACAACGCGACATAAGGATAACGCAAAGGCAAAGAGAGAAACAAAAGATGGAGGAAACAGAAAAGGAGTTGCAAGAGTTGAAGCGACAACTTGGGGAAGAACAAGAGTTGCACAGAAGAGAGAAGGGTGTGCATCAATAATAGGGATAGCAGGAGGCACAACATGCATAGATTGATGAAAATTCTCTCACACAGGTTATTTACTTATCCGAGCAACTGGCACATAGCAAAGACGGTGAGTCGTAGGAGAAGGACTTGGCTCAAGAGATTGAACAGATGCTACATCAGATGGACACGGATATGGTTCAACCAGATTCAGATTAGGATATTGACCTCATGCCTCAAAACCAAGAAGTCACCCCACTGGCCTCACCATATCCAAAAGCAGAGCAAGTCCCATGCGATCAAGGAGGCACATAAATCCTTGAAGACAATCCGAAAACAGAGATGTACAACATATATTTCAACGAGTCATAACACAGAGTTGTCTAGCTGTGCAAAGTGCCTACTCCGGATTTCCATGTATCTCTTGCGCAATTTTAAGAGCGAGTGATCGTATCTGATGCACGCAGACATCCAGTCGTGTTGTTCGATGCTACCAAAGCATATGCTGAAGCCACTAGCTCAAGTGTTAGATTATTGATAACTGAGAATGAGCGCATGGCTAAGGAATTACAAGTGGCCACGCAGGGAGGAGAGCAGGTGACAGAATCCACCAGAGCAGAGTTAAGGAGAGCGATACTAGATGAAGTATCGTCTCTCAAGATAGTCATGCAGAAGTTGTACTCCAGATTCGTCACCGTGCATAACTTAGTTGTCCATCTCAATGGTTGGTAGCAGTGTTGTGCTAGGAGAGCACGCATCTTGTCAAATCTGCACATTGTTATCGATCACATGTAAATATGGACAATAAGGTACAAAGGAGCCCCATTGCACTTACCCAGTTGACGGCACGCATCCAAAGTTAGATCTAGAACTATGAGGAAATCCTACATTTCATCACCAGTTTGCGGGCTTCACATGCACGGGTGTTCAAGAGCATGGATGTCATTGTGCCCACGCATGTGATCCCATCCATTGGCACACTCACTGAGGCGAAGTCAAAGAACCAAGTCTGACTAGACTTGGACATGTACTTTGATTAGTTGATGCACGTAGCCACCATCACAAACTTGCAGATGAGAACAGACATTATGCATCAGTATGTTATTGGTTCGGATGGACTCGAGTCTATGATGCACATGTTATCTGAGGAGTTGGACAGAGGTGCCAAATCAATGTACCTAGATGCAAAAAGAGGCCAGAGTTTGCTTTTAGAAGGATTTCACCACAGAGCACGTGGACACCATAGCAGACTACCAAGCTTGGCATAAGTTCACCATCGTCGATCATCATGAGGATTTCAAGAGTTATTCTTCCCACAACTTTCTGAATCTTAGTGGTTCTTGCATGGCTTACTCAAGCCTATTTTTGTCTCACATGGGTACATGTGAAAATTGTAATGTAAACATGTTGTAAAAGTGAAAGACCAAGTGTCGATAGTAGAATGTAACAGTCATGTAGCAGTTAAAGAGTCATGAGGTTAGGTGAAGAGTCACAAAGGGGAATGTCAAGGGTCACCCAACCCTTTGCTATTTATAGAACCTCATAACTCATTGTAGAGGCTTTTTGGAGCCAAGCTTCCTATAAGTGTAACTTAGAGAAAGCTTGGAGTGTATTGTAACGAGCCTTGGCTTCTCCACAGTGTAAAGCTAGTACATCTCTTTGGAGGAGCAGGCGGCAGTGACTGTAATGTTCTACTATCATGGCTAGTGGAAATCTTGGTTGTATGTATTATTGGATCTTTCACTCTTTTAATATAACAGAGCCAACACGTCTCATGCATATGTTTTTATTGTAATTCGATTATCCTCGTTAGTTTAATGATGTATGTAGATGTTATTTACACATGTATGTATGGACTATCTCGTATGTGTTTGTATGAATCTTATGAAATCATGTTTTTGGTGTAACCCATCACTTTAGATCACCAACTATCCTGCTTTCCATCTCATGACGTATCTTTGCTCGTGTGTTCAATTTTAAGTTGCATTCTATCACAGTCTCTAAGGGGCACACTCACACTCCCTTCCATGTGTTAGACCCTTTCATGCACCTTCCTTGACTTGTTGCATGGTCACACCCTTGCTACCAAAAATGACGTCTTACTTACCTCTACGCACAACCGCAATTAAGGAAATATTGTACTACCCACAACTAGGACCCCTACACCAAACGATCTAAGGTCTAGTTGGGACTTCTTACCATGGATATCCCCTGACATGTTGGCGGGTTTAACATCATCAACAATAAGTACATCTCAAATACATTTATGAAGACCGAACCTAGTTACAAATTTCAACATTCCCTCTTAACTAGGGATGTATTCATCAATACAAGTACAAGGAAGATCTCAGAACCCATGAACCATGAATAATTTTAGGCGCTGTAATGCCATGGACTATATTCCTGACTAGGGAAATCTATCCAAGGTCATCCAACAATTTAGGCACCTTAATGCCATGGATTAGATTCCTAACCAGGGAAATCTATCCAAGTGGGACTAAGATGGACTAAAGCTTTCAGCCTCTCTAGGTACCATCAAGCTTGCTTACTAACCATCAACCTAGGGATCTAGGTACGTATATGAGGTTAGAGCTCCATGACCAATGCCACCCTCCCTACTTCAGGAACTAGAAATCAACACAAAGTGTCAACAAGATGTCCTCCTAGGCAAGGTCTCACACACAAAGCCTTAACTTCTCAATTATTCTAATCGGTAATAAATTCCTCCTGTTCAAACAGATCAACCACAAATCTATCCAACCAAATATATCAAAAACCCTAAGCATGTAAAACACGCTATCTAGCCTTCTAAAGGTTTACCTGTTCAAACACAACCCTAATTAGTAACATATTTTCAAATGTACATAAACAAATACAAACCTCTGGGGTCTTTCAAACAACTTGATGTTGCTTCTCAACTTTTCACAATATGACTTATAGCTTTCCAAATGAATATTGATAGAATATTCCTCAACCATGCAACTTCCTCTCCTATGTTTCATGCAACAACATATTCTACAAATAGATTTGTCTCTTCTTTATTTCAGCAGCCCTTCAAAATACATTCTCCAATTTTATTCTATCAAGATGTCTGCCATGTCTATTATATGACCTCCCTCTCAAGTAGGGAGATTCCTTTCATCCAAGCTCCATCTCAACTTAGGGATATTTCTTTCATTCAAGCTCCCTCTTAACATACGGGGCTCAACTTATTTTCTACAACATTGGAGAATTTTTCATGGCTTTCATCCTTATTATCAAAGTTATCATGACCATTATCATTCACATCATGCTTATCTTATCAACTTACTTTATGAACATTTTCACCATATTTGAAGATTATGTACATGTACAACTTAGATAGCAAGTACAACAAAACATATAGAAGCATGAATTTAACCATATAGAAGCATTCAACTTTAGACATCAAAATACTCAAACTTAGTTACACACAAGAGACACATACATTTCAATTTATTGCTAGGGTTTTTGTCATAAACCCTAGCAATAAATTGAAATGTATGTACCTACATAACTTAGATAGCAAGTACAACAAAACATATGGAAGCATGGAGTTAACCATATAGAAGCATTCAACTTTAGACATAAAAATACTCAAACTTAGTTACACACAAGAGACAAATACATTTCAATTTATTGTTAGGGTTTTTGTCATAAACCCTAAACTACTTCATCAAGTCTTTGTTCATTTCATAGCAACTTTCATTGCATCTAGGGTTTCAATTTTTCTTCTATAGGTATGACATACCCTACTACATCATATTGCAAACCTTAGAAACAACTCAAACAAATATAGATCTACAATGTATCTTAACAACTTTTCAAAATTCATATGTTAGACTTCCTACTAGGATTTCCTAAATTTCATACAAGATATTCAATAATCATAACTAATCACAACTCAATTAACATGACTAGCTTCCACTAAGATTTGATGTAGCCCCTAGGTTTTACTTATTCCCAACAATCATAACTCAAATTCAAATTTCAACAAATCTCAAATTATCACATTGTCATCATATATTATAGATTTGGATTTCTACTAAGGTTTAATTACAAAACCCTAGGATTCACAAATAGTATCATTCTAGAGAATCAAACTTCAACTATGGCTTAGTTCCAAACCCTAGGACTCATGACCATCAACAATTAGGTCAGCTCATATATTTAGGATTCCATCATCATGCACAAGCATATCATAACATGTGATTCGTCAAACCCAACTACAAAAATATCAATAAGAGTTAGACAAACTTGATTAGACTAGGGTTTGATCAGACAAACACATACATACCAAGGATTTCATTTCTAGGACATTATAAGGGTCTTGCTTATACACCTTACAAAACCCTAATGATCTAGGGTTTCAATACAAAACATACCAAACCCTAGATCACAAAAACTTCAAAGGTTCGGGATTTCAGACATTAACATTCAACCCTAACAAGTTAGGGTTTCCATAAATATACTAAAACCCCAAACATGGCTTCATCAAAACATTAGACATTTTCTTTCAACAACAACCCTAAGTAGATTAGGGTTTCACACATAATCATCGACATACCCTTAAGTTAGGGTTTTCACAATGAACCTTTCTAGGGTTCCAAAAGAGCAATCGAAGATACGAGGAGGGTAGTTTTATCTATGATGAATCACCCAATCAAGAATCTTTAAGATTCAATAAAGCTAGACAAAAAGATGTTAGTAATAGCTTATAAACATGGAGAGAGCAAAACTTGTAATTCAAAACATACCTCTTGTTTCTTAAAAAACCTTGTAATTCCAATGATTTTTTTTGTGAGGCCTTCATTCTTGAGTCTTTAGCAAGTTTTCCTAAACAAGGAAAATAAGAGTAGAAATCTAATTAGTATTTAATGTAAGAAAAAAAAAACCCGATAAGTAAGAAAAACTAAAAGTGAAAATGGTAATAGGATATTTATCTGTGGAGGTTGATGAGGGCTCCCTCCAAGCTTGAGGGATACCTATAACCTTAAGAACAAATAAAAATGTTTTTCCAAAATGTGTTAAACCTACAATACTAAAAATCAAAAATAAAATAACTGAAGTTTACATCAAAGGACTTAGTAGTGTAAGTCCCTTGTATCCAATTCTTCGAGATTAGTTTTATTTGGAGATCTTTCTTCAACTACATTGGCTTGATCCATGCTTTTTTTCTTGCTCTACGAGTTGTTGAGGCAAACACTTCTATAGTGACCCATCTTGTGGCATTGGTAGCATTCTATCTTGGACATATCAACCTTCTTTCTTGGCCCTCTTGACTTCTTGGAGTGCCCTTTCTTGTGAGAAGCAAAGTATAAATTTGAGACCTTTTCTTCTTCAATGTTGGATACCAAATAATTTATCATTTCTTCTTGGGTGAAAGCATTCCACAATTTTTCAAAGGTAGGAGCTTCTTTCCAACTATTGATACCTAAAGCAAAAGAACTCCAAGTAGTGGTAATCCCAATAGTGCAGTGATTACTAGCTCCTTCTCCAATACAATTTCATTTATGGCTTGAAGTTCATCTATAATCCTTGATATCCTTACAAAGAAGGAAGCCATAATATCATTCTTTGTCATCTTAGTATTCCTTAACTCATTCTTCAAGCTTGCTACTAGACCAATATTTTTTATAGTGAATCATTTTCACAATGATTCATACATTTCTTGAGTGTGATCAATATTGTAAATGTATCATTGGTAAAAGATTGTCCTTTATGCTTTCTACCATCAGTGTCATAGCCAATATATCCAATTCTCTATACTTCACCTTGTCTGCATCACTGGATTCTTCTGTAGGTTTCTTTACCTTTCCTTTGACCACATCCAAGACCTTGTTATTTTCAAGAATGAGGTCAATCCTCTTCTTCCAACATATGTAGTTTGATGTTTTTTCCAATTTGTTCTCACTCTTTATTATGTTATACATTGTCCTTGAATATAGTGATATTATACTCTTACAAGAGTTCCTTATATGATCCCTTGATCAATTTGTTAGGTTCCTTCTAATAGGTACTCAAGACTACCTTTTTCCTCCTTCACCTTAGCTCTGATACCATGTTAGAAAATCAAAAAGGTAGAAATATTTTCTTATATAGATAATTACTTGTGATTATTTTATCTTTATTTTCTTATTTTATCTTTTAGTTCATCAAATAATTACCAAAACACAAGGACAACAGATGTAGGTAGACAGCTAGGGAAAAACCCTATCTAGGGGAAAACCTAGTCAACAATTCTTCCTTCTTTAGTTTCTTGAGATAATCTAAGACTCTAGACGCAGACAGAGACACCCTCCACACCAATTCAACCCTTAATCCTTCTTGTAGACGACAACCCTTTCAAAGCAACTTCAACCTAGCAGCATCAGTAGCAGCTTCAACCCAGTAGCAACCTTTACCTAGTAGAAGCTTCGACCCAGCAGCAACAACTTCGACCAAACTAGAAAAACTTCAATCTCCCTTGATACACCTCAGAACTAAGTGATACTTGTCACAAAATTTGATTCTTGAGGTCTTTTATCTCCTTCCATAATCTTGCACTTCTTTCCAGCTCCTTTTCTATCCCTTTACCAACTTCGCACTTTCCCATCTTCGAACTTTAGAGATCAAACTATGAGAGAGAGAATAAGATCCTCCAAATGAATTCAAACTGCCTTGTATTTATAGCCTTCCAGGGAGGTCGAAAAACTTGTCTTGAGGCCAACTTGATCTTCTTGAAGCCGACATGGTGTGGAGGAGACTAAATTCATTTTTACTCAAAAATAATTATTTTTACATGTTTTGAAAGCCCAAGAAGGGTCTCTTTTAATGTACAACGACTCTAATGACTCATAATAATTCCTAGAAGTCCTTAATAGGGACTTTGACCTAAAACATGATGACCCAAGAATCAAAACCATGCATTAATAAGTCATAGAAATATTAATAAAAACTTTTTCTTCATTCTTTTGATAAGTACATCTCAAATACATTTATGAAGGTTGAACCTAGTTATAAATTTCAACATTTATCATACTGTGTATTACATGTTCCATTGCTAAACCAACCACCAAGAAGAAGGGCTTGTACACTCCTCTACCTGCCCTAGACAAGCCCCGGGATTCAATCTCTATGGATTAGATGTTAAATTTCCCCTTCACCAAACATGAAAACGATTATGTGTTGTCGAACATTTCTTTAAGATGGTCATTTTGGCACCATGCAAGAAGATTATCATAGTCGAAGCCAGTACTAAACTCTTATTAGAGATATTTAGGTTCATTTTTTGCTGCCACAGACCATTATTTCGTATAGGGACAATAGGTTCCTCCATACCTTTTGGTCTATCCTATGATCTCTAATGGATATAAAGCTAACCAAATTATTTTCCTTTCATCCCCAGACAAATGGACAAACAAAAGTGGTCAACAAGATCATTGTGCATATCTTGCACATGTACAACTCCATGCATTTTCATACATGATATTAAATCCTTCCATATGTTCAACATATCTATAATAGAGCCCTCCACAGCTTTATTGTCCACATTCCCTTTCAGGTGTGCTTGGGGTTCCAACTATTGACCAGAATTGATGTTGATATGCCCATTACATCTTCACCAATAGACTTATCCCATGCTCAAGTGGAGGTAATTAGAGAAACCAAATTTGTTGAATGGATCTAACACCTCCAATAATAGGTAAATGAAATCATCTGAAAAGTCAATTCCAAGCACCAACAACAACATGACTAGCACAAGGTCCACACAAGTTTAAGGTTGACGATAAGATGTGCTTGCATTTATAGAAACATAAACTCATAGGGCCTCCACTTGAAAATTATATCACTATGATATGCAAATTACACAATCACAAAGGCTATGCATGAAATTTCTTTTGAATTGAATATTCTCACTTTCCTTCGCTTGCACCCAATATTTACTATGGAGCTGCTTCGACCATACTTTTCACCTTTGTTGGATACCTCAGAGGCTAACAAGAAATTGTACCCAACAAAATAAATATTGACTACATAGAATAGTGATCTAAAAATGAGATCTTAAATCAATATAAAGGTATTACAGACTTATGTGCAGAAATGCCTATATTACTTAGTGCAACGAATCGAAAATATTGCTAATAATATTGACAATGAGAAGTTAGAAAACATAACAGTCACACACATAATAGAGAAAAATAATCAAGGAGTTCACCAGACTTCTTGGCGTCTCTTGATCCAACTTTCAGTGTTTTACCTCTATATTATGTCTTCACGAGCAGATTATTACAAGTGTGAGCTCAAACTGAGTCTCAACACCACAGTGACAAAACAACAGGAATTTACTTGAAATCCTCAAGTCTACAAGAGTACACAAACTCTCCCTCTTACTCTCTGTCTTCTACTTTCTCTTTGTCTCACCAACTGCCCCCTCTGTTTCTACCACTGACTGGCTTTTAAGCCTATCGGTGCTTGCTTGTTTGTCTCCCCTTTCGGGCTCTCTGGATCTCAGTTGTTGTCTGTTAAAATCCCTTTTTAAGTGTTAAACAATCATTGTAGAATGCCCTCATGTATGGTGGCCACCTGTTTTTAAACGGAAAGGACCACTGACGTGGTTGAAATCCCCGGGAATACATTTCTTTGTTTACACAAAGAAATACACAAAAACATTGAAAAATATGGCAAAACACTTTCTATCGGACTTCAAACAATATTGAATCCAACCTATAATCCTATCGGGTCCGCCTTTGGTTGCTATCGCAAGCCCACCGTTGATCTGGGTGATCTCCAATCCAATGGTTGATATCCATTTCGGGTGGCTTATTCATACGGAGATTACCTGCCCAAAAAGGTGGTTTTCTCTCTCCTGCGCCAAGCCACGTGTCGACCAATGTATAGGATCGGGCAGAGCCTGTCCAATACCACTTACCGCTCGAGGCCCGCCCGAAATCCTGCTTACCATGGAACTCAAATAATATAGAGCTGCATTTACAAACCTTTCTGGTCCGGTTTTATCGCTTCAGGCATGTTTCCTTTGTATTTCGGTTTTATAACGGAAATGCATAAATACATAGAAAAACCCTTTTTACTGGAACTCAAAATATATCAATTCGCATCCATAAACCCTTTCGAGTCTGGCTTTATCGCATGTCACATATCTTTCCCAATCTCCGATCTCTGATCACTCCGATCGACCTTATCGGCTATCGGCGCATCGGCGCATTGCACGATTGTTGGTCTTTGGTATCACCCCTTATATAGTTGTGAAGCGATATTGTGAGTAGATCTAGATCATTGATCTTGCACTTGATTTACAGTCCTCGTTGACTCGCATTGATCATTATCGCGATTTTCATACGATCGCCTTCGATATCTCCCGCTGGCCTCCGCCGATTGCGATATGCCTATTTGATCTAGACCGTTGATTAGTCTGATCCGACAGCTCCTGTGCATCCTGTTTGAACCTTCGCTTTACTCTAGATTTTTCCATTTCTTAATGTTTTTCCCATGTGATAGTGTTTCCGATAGTTATGTATATGAAGACTTAAAGGTTTTTAGGATCCATTTTGGATCACACCTTCCCATTGAAAATATTTTGGACCACCAAAAGTTGGTTTTTAGGCGTCGATGAAGTGAAGATACAACTCCCTCACTTGTTTAACTTCTATCCATCGTGTTTTGCTCAGATTTGAACCTTTGAGCCCTATTCTCAGGTACTCAACATCCCATCGACGCTTAGTTCTTAACTTCTTGTCCAAAACTCTGTCTTCCTGCAACTCATTGAGATATTCAAGCAACAAGTCCTCAATAGAAGGTAACTGACTTCACTCTTCAAGATCTTCAATCATTGATGGTTTATACAATCTCAAGTTTTTTGCATTAACTACTGAATAGATCTGCATATAAGTTGGTAAATCAAGGCAAAAAGCATTTTCACCAATATTATCAAGTACCTTGAAAGGTCCATACCTTATTGGTTTCAGCTTCTTACCTTCACCTTGCATTCTGTCTTTGTTGATGTACAACCAGACTTGATCACCAACTTGGAAACTATGCTCAACTCGATGCTTGTCATGTCTTGCCTTGTACTTGGCTTGACTTCTTTCCAGTTGTTCCTGTACTGCTGGGTAAATTTCCTGGATTTGTTCAATGGATTTGGTTGCTTTGTCCACGTTACTATGTCCATCAACTGTTATGTCTTTACCAAACACAGAATCCAAGGGAGACTTTGGTATAAAACCAAAACAAGTCCCAAAATGAGATCTCTGAGTAGAAGAGTGTTTGGCACGGTTGTAAGCATGCTACACATAACACAAATGCTCATCCCAAAGCTTGGGATGCTTGCTGCAATAGCCTCTGAGCAACTGGATCACTGTCATGTTGACCACCTCTATCTTACCATCTGTTTGTGGATGAAATTTTGTGCTCTTCTTCAGCCTGGTGTCCATAAACTCCCATAGATTTGACCAAAACTTCCCAACAAATCGAGAATCTCGATTAGATACAATAGAAGTGGGTAAACCGAAATGAACCCATACATTCTGAAAGAACAACTTTGTTGTTTGTTCAGTTGTAACCTGCTTGTTACAAGGTATCAAAATACACATTTTAATGAACCTATCCACAACAACATACAAATAATCATGACCTTTTCTAGATTTTGGCAATCCCCCAACAAAGTCCATGGAAACACTTTCCCAAGGACAAGAAGGAATTGGAAGTGCGTTGTACAAGCCTAATTTTTTATTACTTGGCTTGCTTGAAGCACACATAGTACACACTTTGATATATCTAGAAATTGTCTCATGCATTCTGGGCCAATAACAGAACCTCTGCAATTGTGCAACTGTTTTACTTACACCAAAATGACCTGGTATTAGAGAAGTATGTGCTTCTCGAATCATGTTAACTCTTTCAGTTTGTGGAATGCATAACTTTCCCAAATGATATAAGAGTTGGTCCTTTACATAAGAATCCAATTCTTCTACTTGCTTCCCATGACTTAAAGTTGCATATACGTCTTTAAAATCTACATCTTGAGCATATAGTTCAATGTAACTTTCATGCATTACTGAGTTATGCTTAAGTATAGTAGATGCATTTATGATTGGTATTGATAACATGTCTGCAACCTTATTGTGTATTGCCTTCTTATATCTGATGACAAGATGAAATCGCTATAGAAAACCCATCCACCTATAATGTCTTGATTACAATTTAGTTTGTGAGTGCAAATATTGAATTGGTTGATGATTTGTATGTATGATTGTTTCCTTACCCATTAGGTAATGTTTCCACTTTTTCACACTTTGTACTAATGCATACAATTCTTTATCATATGTGGGATAATTAACTATTGCAGAAGTAAATGTCTCAGAATTATAACATATGGGTTTGTCGTGTTGCATCAACACTAGTCCCATGGCATAGTCATTGGCATCTGTCTCAATCTCAAATGGATGTTGAAGATCTGGCAGTGCTAGTACTAGTGTTGTACTAATTTTTTCTTTTAAGGTGTCGAAGGCTTTCTGTTGTTTGCCTCCCCACTTAAACACTTGTTTCAATCCTGCTAAAGCATGTAATGGAGCTGTTAGGGAATAAATTACCATAGGATCTTGGGTTGATACCCTAGTAGACTGGAGGTTGTCTATACAGAGAAATGCACATTCCATACAACCATAATGCTAATGTAAGAAAACTCTATGATAAGGGGCATACCTGAGGTCCTACGTTTGAGAAGAGCTTTCCAGGGTCCAAACCCTTCTTGGAGTTCCTTTTGCTCCTTCAACCTGCAAAACAATCAATTCCAGAAAGTACAGCAGTAAATGGACTAAACATCATAAAGAAACCATCTTCATATTATAATGAAAGGTAGTTAGTTATGTAATTAAACAACCATTCACATATGAATCATAACATGAATATCATCAACGTGAAGAAGATTTATATCAAGAACAAAGACATGTGTTTCTTTTATTATAGACAAATAAAGTACAGAAAGGAATAATTTCACCT
>APFE031757954.1:11863-37512 GCA_000404065.3 Pinus taeda
TCAATGTGCTCCATCATTGAACCCTTTTGTTTGAGATTTATCAATTGGCTAAAAAAGGTGTTTCTTTTTGTATCCTCACAATGTGATATCATTTCTTCCATAAAAATTTCCCAAGTGACAATTTGTTTATGACAGAAATGCCACCGATACCATACAAATTGATTTGGTTCCAAATATAAAGTTGCAATACGTACCTTTTGTGTGTTTTGCACATTATGGAGATTGAAAAATTGTTCCATTTGTAGTATCCATGTTCTGAAATCCTTGCCATAAAAATTCCTCATATCAATTTTTGGAACATGGTGGGTCTTCAATCCAACATTAGAGTCTATGAAATCATGATTAACATTTCTTTTGTTCTCGTCATGAGTTTCCTTTACTACCCTTTCATCATTAGTGACCATTTCTTATAGCAACTTATTCAAATTTATCTTCAATTCTTCCATCTTATCGTCCATGCCACTCATCTTACCATCCATGCCATTCATCTTAGCTTCCACACCATCCATCTTAACTTGCATGCAATTCATATTAGCTTCCATGCCATTCATCTTGGCTTCATTTACCTTTAGTGAGAGTGAAATTTGTTGTACTTGGTCTTGTAATTTTCATATATCATGTTGCATTTCTTCCTCTTCTTCACGACTCATGCTAGAGATTTCAAGTTTCTTACTAGGTGTTTCCATTTTATTTCTTTAGGGAATTAACTAATGCTAATAATTCTTCACTATTCCCTTTGAATTCCTTCAAACTAATTGGTGGGATCTAGTATTGCAACAATAATGCTGCCACTCCTGGGACTCCCTTCTTTACTTTTATCAACCCGGTAGTTCGTAACAAACTTGGAAGCAACGATGTTGTATGCACAAGTACTAGCTCTTGCTGCGGCTGTCACTTGGTCAGCTAGCACAAGTCTGCTAGGATCTTAAGCCAACTTCTATGAGCTCTGAGAAGAATCTTTTTAACTAATGGATGGAGGCTAACTCGAAGGAAGCTAATCTACTTGCGGAAAGAAACTGAAAAGCTGAAAGGAAATGCAAACCCTAGCAAACCCTAATTTTACCAGCTAGCCCTACTGATGCAAGAAAGAGGATGAAAGCTACTAAAAGAGATGCCATTGACTTCTAGGAAGGTAAAATGCATGTGTCTAAGCTACTTCTGTAGTAATATCTGAATAAAACATCTTTTTGTATTTTTGAATAAGTTGTCAGAATTATCATGCATGTGATTTCACTGTTTTTGACTGTGTAGAGGTGGATTGGCGAGAGGAAATGCTTGCAAGAGGTTGGGAAGGTTTGAAGAGGGCCTAAGGGGTCCCTAGCACCATTCCAGAGAGTTTCGCAGTGATTGGATCTCAAGAAACCACTTTCGTGAGCTTCTATAGGAAGTCTATAGGGGTTCTATAGGATGTTCTGTAATTTCTACAGGATGTTCAGAAAGGGGATTTTGGAGTGTTGATGGAGGAATAAAGGTGAAGAAGTGGGTATGGAGGTGAGATAAGGATGTGAGGGGGTCTAGGACTTGGTGGATGGAGCTGAAGAGTGGTGAGGATGGTTGGATTTGTTCAAGGAGGAGTAGAGCAATGTTGCACAAAAATATGGGAATTAGGGCAAAGTGAGCGAATATGGAAAACGTAAGGCAAGAATCCAAGTTAGAGGATGGAGCAGGAGAGATTGATGGAGTACGGGCAGATAGAGAAGTATTATAGGTGCTCCGCAAGTTATTTCTCGAACTGAACAAACAAAGACTTGGAAAATCAAGGACCTAGTTACTTTAACCTAGTCTGACCTAGATAACAACAAAGAAAATGAACAGAAGTTTATTTGCAACGAAATCATGTGAAATAAATATGCAATTAATCAATCATGAACCTGAGCATGTAACCACAACTGGTATCAATTTCTGCAAATGAGAATCTAACACTAATAATTGCATGATGAAGCAAAGACAGTGTTTTTGGTGGCAGCAAGGTCACCTTGCTCCCAGCTCATGGTCCCACTGAGGGAGAGGTGAGATCAGAGGTGCTTGATAACCTTTTTCTAAAGATATTCTCTGTTATTAACCTATCAAATCAATCTGAACATGAAAAGCCTTTTTATTCATGAACAATGACCTAGGTAACTAGCAAGATTTTAATCTACTTAACAGAAATTATTTTGCAAAGACATTAAAAACAAATAACAGTACACAAAGGAAGCCTTGGCACTTGGGTTGGGCCCAACCCCAAGAGCTACAGGCTCCTAAGAAAAAATCAAAGATGATGCCAAATAAAGTTGCTTTCCATTACTCAAAAATAACCATGTCACAAAGAAAGCTGTACAACAGTAACTACAAAATGAGCTGAGAAAATAACAACACTATAATGCAGAATACAATAGTTCAAAAAGTAACCTACGAAGGCTGGAAGCCTTCCTATTTATGCACTACGAGGGTCTCCAACAGACCTCCTTAACTCAAGGGTCTAGGTTGCTCAAACTGCCAGTGATCAGCCACTTTACACAAGACTGCTCAGCTGCCCTTCGGAATCCTTTTCATTGGCCTACTGAACTCCGAGTTCAGGGTGGAGATTTCAAGGAAGGGGCCATTTAATGCAGGGGACACCCTTCCTACGAATCCTCACCCTTGTTCCTTCATGCTTGGCTGTCATCTGGCTCATAATTGCTTGGCCTTGGTCCAAAATTTGTCCAAAATTCTGCATTAACCACTTGTTAGCTTTCTTGGTCATGTGACTATCCTCATTCATTCAACTAACATAAATATACTCAAAAAACATGCATAAACTATGAAAAGTGGTGGATTGACGAAGAAAAGTTAGGAAAAATGAGCCCAATAAGTTACCCAATTCTGGGGCTCATCATCACCCCCCTACTAAATGGGTTGCTCATCCTCTGAGCGACTAATCCAGCTCGTCATCCTTGATTGCCTTGACTGCCTCTCTCACATCCCAGGCCTCCAAAGTGATACCTTCTTCACGGTAATGATATCCTGATTTTCTTTCCAGTTCTTCCCACTACCTGTGCTCCTCCTCTTCTTTGACTCCTTCCAGCAGCCCCAAAAGAAAGGGAGGACTGAACTTAAGGCCGATCCAGTTGGCCTAAAGATTCTACATGGATTGTTTGTAGAGGGGAACTCTTGCCAAGGCCTTCCTCATCCTTGTTGGGGAGTGGTATTCTCTTATTTTTAGGCTGTGGGACAGTGTGTTCCACCTCCGGGTGCAAGCATGAACACAGTTTTCCCCCAACAGTCTCTCCATGTCCTCAAAATGGGCTATGGCTTGAGCTTGTCATTCAATGTAATCTAGTAGGGCCTAAGAGTCATTGGCCAAGTGCTGGTGGGCGTATATTAATGCTGAGGGATCCTTCGACTCTGCTCTGATCGTTAGTGGCTCCTTTAAATCCCTGTCCATAACATTTTGGACCTCTGCTGCTCTCTTTTATTCATGATTTAGCCAAGAGGCCATGGCTATCATTTGCACATCTCCTACCGCAGCGTTGGGATCCCACAAATTCATGTTGGAAGGGCGAAGTTGTGTAGGTAGAACTTTGATAATTTGGCCTTGTCCTCTAATGAGCTAGTGTCACATAAAGCCATGAATTGATGGTAGTTTCGAAATGGAGTGGTGCCCCTTTGGGTCAAGGTGTTAATCTGGAACTGCAACCACTAATCCTTAAGGTATAAGGCATATGATTTGGCAGGTTGCCTACACTGCATTGCCTCCACTACCTATCTGGCCATGTAGGCTAGTTGGGCCTCCTTCTCTTGTACCTGTTGCCTTAGAGACTGTACCTCCTGTGCTGCTTGCAATTCCTTCTCTTGTAGTTGTCTAGTTAGTGTCTCAATTTTAGCCTGCAGCCCATCTCTTCTCTGCTGTTCATCAGGGGTTTCCTTGTCTGTTGTGGGCTCCTCCTGTTGCCACTGTTCTCCCAAGATGTGGGGCCTATATTCCTTATAGTGTCCCTGTATCTGTAGCTGCTGTTTTAGCAGCTCGTATTCTTCCTCTAGCTTGGCCCACTAGCTGCTTTCCACATGCCTTACCATAGCCAATTCCTTTCTTGTCTCCTTGAGTTGTTCCTCTAAGGGACCTATATCTGCCACACCCTTGGACTTGGCGATCTTCAACCAAGTGTGGGTCCTCACTCTCTCTTCTTCTAGTGCAAAGAAAAGTGGCACCGTGAATTTTTGGGGAATTAACTTTCCGGTCTCTAACAAGTTATAGTAGGAGCCCAAGCTAGGATGGGGGCTTGGTTCCAAAATTTTCTCAGTCTTTTCTTCCTCCTGTGATGATTTAACTGCCTTTTCTTCCAATTCCTCGGTCTCCTTTAACTTAGCCAATGTTTCCAGTAGAACTACCTCAACTTCCTGTAGAGAGGTCTTTGTGTCCATCATTTTAATCCTTTCTCTCCAGGTGGACGTTTTCAGGCTTCCCCGTTCATAGGTGATGGATGCCTTTGAAGGAGACCTTTCCTTTTATTTAGTTGTGGTGTCCTCAATCGTAATTGGCTCTTTTGATTGTGGCTGGGGTATGCCAACTTTTATCCGCATGCTCCTTCTTGCCTTAAAGTACATGCAGGGCTCCTTTTTCGCTTCCTTTTTTTTTTGGAGATGTGCTTAAGGCAGCCAGCACAGCTCCTGCCTCCCTGGCCAAAAATTTCAGGTGATTTCTCCTTTTGCTGCTCTGTTTCCATGCTTCCTGTAGAAAGTCCTATGTCAATTGTTTTCATGCTTCCTATAGAAATTGTTTTCATGCTTCATGTAGAAATTGTTTCAACTGTTTCGGTTTGCTTGGCTAGATGTGTCTTTCCTTTTAATTTCTGTGTGGTTGCCTTGGTTGTGCCCTCCTTTTTTTGGACATTTTCAGTCCTCTCTACTCTACTCTGCAATCGTTTCTCCCTGGGTGTTTGTGCCATTGTTCCTCCCACAGTTTCAGGCTCAACAATTTGGCCCTTTTTCCATTCCTCTTTCTATCCTTTTTGTGTTTGTTTGCCCTATGTTTCTTTACCACTGGTTTTCTCTCCTGCCTCAAAGTGTTCCCTTTCTTCACTATTGGATGAGGTGAGCTCCTCGGCCAGAATTCGAATATCGTCATCTTTGGACATGTTTCAGAAAATCTCCCAGGAGAGGGGGACAGTATACGTGTGGAGGGCATCTTCCACTAAAAGCTTGATGAGCCCATGATGGGCTAACTGATTTGGTGTCCCTTCCTTCAATTTGGTGCCACATTCAATTAATGATTGCAGAAGAAAATAGGGGATGCTCAACTTATTTTCTGGAGGTAAATCCAACCAATGCCTTAGTTCACTCAGCAATCGGAAATTATAGTCGTAGACAATACTGAACCGCCCCTCAAAGGTAATGTATTTCATGATTTGGAAACTGACTTCGCTCCAAAGAGGATGTAAGCTGGCTCTCCGGACCCCGTTCTTGTCTCCTGCAGGATGTTCCTTGGGTAGGAAGAATTATTTCTTGGCTTTTTGGCCCAATGCCCTCTCCTCTTTGCTCCAAGGTATCCCTAATGGCAGACCAGTAACTCGACTAATGAGCTCAGGGTTAAGCTTTAGGGTCAACCCTCTGAAATTCATTATGGCATGTGTCTTTGATTTAGGTTGCAGGGACATTAAGAATTCCTCCATTATCTCATCATCATGACCCTGAATTTTGTCACAAAAGGTCATCTAATTGGCACGGGTGAAGAGTTTCACCACCTCAGGATGTTCACGCAATTTACTGGAATCCGAGGGTTCCTTCCTGATAAACCCCCCTGGCATGGTGAGAGTGCCTGTTTTATGCTCTGATCAGAAAGGGAATTCTTTTTATGGTTTCCTCCTTTGAACTTCAAGAAAGGATCTCTCAGGTGTTTAAATTTTAATTTGCACCAATTCCCTGGTTCTAAGGCTTTTGCTGCCCAAAACTCGGTTGTCCATGTATAAAAGGAAAAATTGGGTTTCCACAAATAGAGTACAGAGCTCAATTTTCATCCCCAGCATACATACAACCATGTAAATTCAAATTCTTCATCCCCAGGTTAGCCCTCACAGTTGCGTAACTTTTCTACAGGAGGAATTTTTTAACAGGAACTGTGGAGGAGAATTTTGACACAGAAACGACTGAGAAATTCCATGCAACACACAGGCAAACTACTATTTTTGACTAATAGGCAGACTGGTCTCTGACTCTCCAATTCAAGATAGTTCAATTAATCACTTTTTTGAAACATACCATGCGTGGAAGAGTGTTTTCAAGCCCACCTCTCTCGAAACTCCAAATTTGACGAAGGGAAGTCCAGGCTTCCCTGCTTTGGAAAACTGTACCGTACTTCCTGTAGAGCTTCTTCCTGTAGAACTCTTGCCAGCTTCTGTAGGATGTCACTGTGCCTCTAAACAAGCCTAGTACGTAGGAGATTTATGAAACAGGCTGAAAAGCTCGATGGAGGATGACGGGTTAACAGGTTGTGGAAGCAGAGGACGCGTACTTCGGCCAAGGACGTTGCAAGTGCAAATGAACAGTGGGTGGTGAGAGTCTTCAGCCAAGCATCTATTAATTGCGGTGCAATTCGTGGCGAGGGGGTGAGGTGGCCAGACCAAACCGTTAATCCAATGTCATGGCCATCATTTCTCTGCGTGTCCCTGGCTGCCATCACCTCTCCTCTGCCATTAACTGCCACCACCACTGCCAGTCCCAACGTTTTTCCCCGATTGGACACTCCACACATGTCGGTTGCATGGCTCATTGGTAATTTTGAATATAACTAAGCTTGTTCAAATCCCACGAAGCCATGTAACTAGTTGAGGGTGGCCAGTTTGACTGGCCCCCGATCCTTGTTCAATTTGAACCATTTTCACAGACATGCAGTTTTTGAAATATAGTTTATGCAATTGACGAATGAGTTTAGACACTTACCTTCCGTGGTCGTGGATGCGTTATGCAGACTTCGGGTCTTGGAACCACTGCTTCACTTGCTGCTACCTTGTGCACGGGTGCTAGAACCCATTCTTTTATTTGTTGATGTGCTATGCAATGGAACCCGATCCTTCGGTTGCAAACGCTGCATGCATAGGTTATGTTGGGTTCTGGCCGCCAAGGATGTTTTCATGTCCAAAAGGAGCCTTCTTCATCTTCCCTGTGTTGATTTCGACTGTCCCTGCCTCTAGAGTATGTGTTCCAGAGGGATCAGCTGCTACAGGATTCCTATAGTATGCCCTGTAGCTGCTT
This sequence comes from Pinus taeda, assembly GCA_000404065.3. NCBI lineage: Eukaryota > Viridiplantae > Streptophyta > Pinopsida > Pinales > Pinaceae > Pinus > Pinus taeda. Next base: position 19,073 of record APFE031757954.1, read on the forward strand.
CTCCTCCTGGGATGCAGGCTAAATGAGCAGGGCCATATTGTTGACGAGGACCGGATTCATTGATGAAGACTCTAGATGGAGCTTGGATAGGTAGAGTGTGCGAGACTTTGTTGCTAGACTTGTCACTTAAAAATTCTTGTTGTCCATCTGAGGCAAACAGGGTTTCTTGCATGATTGTGCAGGAATGCATAACCAGGTGGGTGACGGAGGTGTAAAGAGATGGAACAGGGTGCCATATGGTGATGGGTGGAAACAGGGGTGGCTGCAAACCTAACAAATAGATTCCAATCTTTAGATTCCCTTCCAAAATCGAATTTGGCTCACCCGAAGGTTCTACAGGATGTCTCCTGTAGAAATACAGAACTTCCTGTAGAAAGCCTAGAGCTTCCTGTAGAAAGCCCAAAACTTCCTGTAGAAGGTGGAATCTCGAACCGAATGTGATCAAATCCTAGGAAAGGTGAGTGGCCATGGAGGGAGTGTCTGTAGGAATGTCCTGTAGCCTGGTACAGACCCCTATCCTCGTTTTGTGTGACCCTCCTTACTTGCAATGTATTCCATGCAACCTACTATTATTTCACAGAGATTAGGCCTGTTTTTTTCTTTTTCCTTTTTTTTTTTTTTTGAGAGATAGCTAGGGCACCTCCATGAGGTTTTCAGCCTCACTATTTTCCCTAGGTGCCTCGAAGAGGTTTTCACCCAAGGATCTTTTTATTCCATTTTCTTATTTTTTCCAGAGACAACTGGGCGCCTCCATGAGGTTTTCACCCTCACTGTCTGCCTTGGACGCCTCAAAGAGGTTTTCACCCAAGGATCTTTTTATTCCTATTATTATTTTTTTTTTATCAAGGTGTGGGTGGAATAGAGGCAGGGCCCTACTCCACTACTAGCACCGATTTGTCCAATGTTTCAATGAACTCCTGCCTCAAAAAGGGTTTCCTGTAGATTTTCAATCGATGCCCATTAACAAGCATGGGGATGGCTTCTTCATCAATGGTCCCGATAAGGATTGAACCATTTTCATTTCATTTCTCCACTTTATATGGTCCTAACTATCTTGTCCTCAGCTTCCCTTTGAAATCCTTGTATCTTGAGTCATACAACAATGCCCAATCTTCTGGCTCGAATTGCTTTTCATTAAGGTGTTGGTCATGCCATATCTTCCTCTGGAGTTGAACTACTTCTGAGTGGAGGAGGGCCTACATTCTCTGTTCATCTAATCCATTCAGCTACAGTAATCTTTCACGTTGAGCATGGCTGAGATCTAAGTCCAGCTGAGCTGCCACCCTCAATGTGTTGTACTCAAACTCTATGGACAACAAAGCTTTCTTCCTGTAAACCAGCTCATAAGGTGTGAACCTGTTGTAGTTTTCCAAGTGGTGTTGTAAGCCCAGGTGGCCTCAACCAGGCGATCTACCCAATCCTTTCTGCTGCTGCTCACCACCTTAGTCAAAATCTCTTCCAATGCTCTATTAGTGACTTCCACTTTCCCATTTGCTTGTGGGTGATACGGGGTGGAAGTTCTGTGCTTGATCTTGTGATGAGCGAGCAGGTCTTCAATCAAGTTAGAGGTGAATTGGCTTCCTTGATCGGTGACTAACTCTCTTGGGTAGCCAAACTTGTAGAAGATATTTTCCCTTAAAAACTCAGCCACTTTTTCCTCTGTTGCTGCCTTGATTGCCTTTGTTTCTTCCCACTTTTTCAGGTAGTTGGTGCACACAATGATGTAAGACCTTTTCTTTGAAGGAGGGTTGATAGGACCCACAAAATCCATGCCCCACTTCTCAAATGGCTCGAAGGTCACTTGAGGTTGGAGGGGCATTTCATCCCTTGGAGTCAGTTTCCCCATCCTCTGACATCGGTCGCACTCGCTGATGTATCTTCTAACATCTTGATGAAGAGTAGGCCAATAGTAGCCTGCCTGTAGAATTTTGAAGGCAGTTCTTTTTGCTGCAAAGTGGCCTCCACAGAGCCCATTGTAACAAGTTAGGAGGATGTCAAAGACTTCCTCCTCCCTAACACAACACCTCAAGATGTGATCTGGTCCAAGTTTAAATAGGTTGCCACTGATCCAAGTGAATGGGGCACTCTTCCTCACAATTCTGCTCTTCTCCTTTGAGGATAGATGCGGAGGGAACTATGCTGAGACCAAGTAATTTGCTATATCAGCAAACCATGGAGAGAGTACTGAGATAGAAAACAAGTGTTCATCTGGCATCTGGTCATCCACTATCCCTTCTTCACCTGCAAGAAAATCCAATCTAGATAGGAAGTCAGCAACAACATTTTCCTTACCTGGCTTGTTGACAATGGTCAAATCAAATTGCTGCAACAAAAGTAACCATCTAATGATACGAGCATTTACATCAAGGTTATTCATTAAATATCTAATCGCAGCATGATTAGTGTGTACGACTGTTTGATAACCAGTGATGTAGTGTCTGAACTTGTTTAGGGAATGGACTATGGCTAGGAACTCTTTCTCGGTTACACTATAGTTCATTTTTGCCTTAGACAGGTTTTTACTGACAAAGTATATAGCAGATGGTAGTTTCTCCTCAACTTGTCCTAAGGCCGCCCCTATGGCTTTGTTCAAGGCATTGGTGTCGATGTGGAAAGGTAGGGCCCAATTTGGAACTCTCAAGATCAGGGCGGATACTAGCTTAACTTTCAACTCATCCAGAGCCCCTTGGTAGTCGTCAGTCCATTTAAACTAAACATCTTTCCCTAAGAGGCCAAACAATGGCGAGGCTAGCTTACTGAAATCTTTGATGAATCTTCTATATTATCCTGCTAAGCCTAGAAAACTCCGAACATCTCTTACCTTTTGAGGAGGTGGAACCTTTTGGATGATAGCAATTTTGTTAGGATCCACCTGTAATCCTTGCTGAGAAATTGTATGACCTAGCATGGTCCCTTCAATCATTAGGAATTCACATTTTTCAGGACTGAAGGACAGGTTCATCTCAATACACTTGGTTAAAACTTTTCCCAGGTTAATCAATGCTTCTTGGAAGCTGGATCCATAAGGAGTAAAGTCATCCATATAGATTTCCACCGAAATCGTGAACTAGTTTAGTAAATATGCTCAATACTGCTCTTTAGAAAGTGGCAGGAGTGTTGCATAACCCAAAGGGAAGGACCCGGTAGGAAAAGGTACCCCATGGACAAGTGAAGGTGGTCTTATCTTGGTCTTCTAGGCTAATTTGGATATGATTATACCCGCTGAACCCATCTAGGAAATAGAAGAACTTCTTCCATGCCAGTCCATCCAACACTTGATCTATGAAAGGCAAAGGGAAATGGTCCTTCTTGGTGGCTTTGTTAAGTTCTCAGCAATCTACACAGATTCTCCACTTCCCGTTTTTCTTGGGTACAAGCACCAGAGGTGAGACCCAATCACTGTCAGAGATGGGGTAGATGAATCCTACGTCCAACAACTTTTGCAATTCTTCTTTGACGATGTCTTTAAGGGCTGGATTCATTCTCCTCTGAGGTTTCCTGACTGGTTTAAAATCCTCTTTAATGTAAATGTGATGGGTACAGACCAAAGGGTGGACTCCTTTCATCTCCTTATAGCTCCAACCGAAAGCATCCAAATGATTGTTCAATAAGCTACACAGCTCCTTCTCCTGGGAGGGAGATAGGGAGGAGCTGATCTTTAAGGTTCTTTCGAGGCCAAATTCCACACTCTTAACTCTGGGAGAGGTCGGACAGCCACACAGAGGTCCACTAAAGTGTTCACTTGGGTACCTTCCAGTAACTCCTCTCATGACAGTGCCTCGAGAGGTGAATTTTGAATCAAATTATCAATCAAGTCATCCTCGGTTTGAGGGCTTCCCCTGGTGGCTTCTACTGTGCACAATGGTGTAGACTAGACCTCGTCCTCATCTCCCTCTTCCAACCAGAGTGGTAAGTCGTGTTCTAGCAGAGGTTGGGCAAGAGGGTATAGGACTAGTTGTTTGGACATAGGCCCATTCTTGATGGTCATGCTTCCATCTTGACAATTGATGTAAGCATCCACAGTAGCTAACCAAGGCCTTCCCAAAATGAGGGGGTTTCCAGTGAGTTTTGCCTTCGGCTGAAGGACCAAGAAGTCCGTAGGGTACTCCCAAGAGTCAATAGAGACCAAGAAATCTTCCACAATCCCTTCAGGAGTCACGGTGGAGCAGTCTGCTAACTGTAGTACTGTCGAGGTCTTCCTTAAGGAACTCTGAAGGTTGAGTTTAAGCATAGTGTCCCTAGTCATCACATTAATGGCAGCCCCTAGATTGATCAAGGTGTGGGGGATTATGGTGCCATTGATGTGGACATCAACTATAGGACTCCGAGGGTCCAAATATTTTGGACAGATTACTTGCCCCAACATTAGATCGGACAATTGTACTATGACATTGATAGTCGGGGCATCTCTCTTGCGCTTGCCTGGGTGTCTGAAACACTTCTCCTTGATCAAATTGTTTTATATTGGTACATCTTTTATGGCCTGGAGAAGTGGTACTTTCACACACAACTGGTTAAGTTCACCAAGAAGTTCAGTCTCCTCTCGGTTTGGTTGTGTGGTTACAGTTAGTCACTTAGGAAAGGGTGGAATGGCTTTGGGTTCACTTTCTTGTTTTTCTTCCTCATCCTTCGAGGGAGGAGGTTGGTGATCTAGAAGGACCTTCCCAGATTGCAGGTTGATCTCCTAGATCTCCACAGCATAGGTAGGGCATGTTGTCTCCCCAGTGCATACCTACTGGGCCTGTCTGTTGTTGGGGTTCGGGTTCGGTTGGGCAGGCATCTGGGGTTGTGTTGGAGGAGCAGGAGGTAATGGTTGTGGTTGAGTAGGTGGTGGAGGCAGAATGGCAGGAACAGATTTGTATTGGGGCCTCCACCCCTACTGAGGTGCATTCCACTGAGGCTGTGGCTGGACATGTGAGTGAAATGAATGAGCAGTAGGTTGAGTATGGTATTGAGATGGATAAGACCACGGAGGAGGTGCGGACTAGGAAGGATGAACAGGGGGGCCCCAAGAAGGTATATGAGTAGATTGGTTGGGGCTATAATAAGCTTGGGATGTCCCTTGAATCCCCTGCTGGTAAGGTCTGGGCCCATGCGGCCTCCTTTGGTTGAGGAAGTAGAGTGGTTCAGTGGTTGCCTCAGTCCCCTGGTACATGGCTTTAAATTGGGTAAGGTGGGGCATTGGTTTGTGGGGTGGTCTTCCTCACAAACGAAACATACCTCTACTGAGTGCAATGGACTCTCATTCTTAGGGTGCTTCCTCGTACATCTGCGACAGAAAATGGCCAAAGCCCTCTCAACTTCCTCTTTCTTTTATTAGATTCGGAAAGTATCAAGTTGCATGGCAATGGTCTGTCTCATCTCACTTTTGAGGTCTTCCATATGATTAGCAAACTCATGCTTGGAGAAGGTGGCACTAGCTGAAAGTGGATTCCCCCTACCTCTTTTCCGAGCTGCCCTAGAATGGTTTCTAAACATAGTCTTTATGTCCTCATAAGGTAGTTGATAGATGTCTCTTCCATCTAGCAAATGAAGGGTATCTAGAAGGTCTTCAGGGACTCCTCAGAGCAGAACCAGCTTGAGGGATTTTGGGTCAAGTGTGCACCTGGCCCATTTATAACTAAGTTGGAACCTTTCCTCGTAGTCTTCTAAAGACTCATCACTTCCCATGGTCATCTGAAAGATCTCTCCCTTTGTTTCTTTTGACCTACAGTAGTCCCGGTATTTGTTGTTAAAGGCTTGCTGCATTTGAGCCCAAGTGGTGATACGGTTTCTAGGTAACCCCATGAACCAGCGTAGTGCTGCATCCTTGAGGATAGAAGGAAAGAGTTTCAACTTTTTCTCGTCCTCGGCATAGTCATAAGTTCGACAAAGGACAACAAACTCAAACAGGAAGGTATCAGGGTCTTCAGTGGTCAACCCATGGAAGTGAGGTAAGGCTGAGGGACTTATGTTTTTCATTTTCATGTCCCCATTGGTCTCTCGGATGGGAAAGGAATCTTCTATTCTCTTTTCATCTCCTATACCATTTCTGTGTTCGGCCATGGTCTCAAGAGGAATGTTCTCTCACTCTTCTTCTGTTATAGGATCTTCGTATATCTCTCGAGGTTCACCTATAGGTTCTTCTGGATCACTGCCACCAAAGAAGAGAGAAGGGTGACTCAGTGATGTGGTGGGGGTGTTGGGTAAGAATTTTCCAGTATTGTCTCTATTCCTACGAGGCATGAAATGAAAGATTTTTGTTTGCTTTTGTTTTTTCTGCTTGTACCTGCAAAACTGAAATAGATTGAATTGCAACTAACTAAAATCTATCTTGATGAAACGAAAATGCGGAATTGAAATGAAAGAAAGAAAGGACTAATCTATTTTGCTGAAATGAAATTGCAGGAATGAAATGCTAGGCTACGCTTGTGGAATTGAAATTTCAGAATTTAAATGCTAATCTACGATTGCAGAATTGAAATGCTAGTCTAGGAAAGCAGAAAATGTCTAGTCTACTTTTGTGGAAAAGAAATTGCAGAATGGAAATGAAATAAACTACTTTAGCAGAAGGTTGTAGTAGAAAATAGAAGAAAAGAAGAAATCACAAATACTATGACGCTTCCCCGGCAATGGCGCCAAAAAGGAGGTGGGCTCCAGTATTGCAGCAATAATGCTACAACTCCTGGGACTACCTTCTTTACTTTTATCAACCTGGTAGTTTGTAACAAACTTGGAAGCGACGGTGCTGTATGCACAAGTACTAGCTCTCGCCGCGGATGTCACTTGGTCAGTTGGCACAAGTCCACTAGGATCTTAAGCCAACTTCTATGAGCTCTAAGAAGAATATTTTTAACTGATGGATGGAATCTAACTCAAAGGAAGCTAATCTACTTGCGGAAAGAAACTGAAAAGCTGAAAGGAAATGCAAACCCTAGCAAACCCTAATTTTACCAGCTAGCCCTACTGATGCAAGAAAGAGGATGCAAGCTACTGAAAGAGATGCCATTGAATTCTAGGAAGGTAAAATGCATGTTTCTAAGCTACTTCTATAGTAAAATCTGAAGAAAACATCTTTTTTGTATTTTTGAATAAGTTGTCAGAATTATCATGCATGTGCTTTCACTATTTTTGATTGTGCAGAGGTGGATTGGCGAGAGGAAATTCTTGTAGGAGGTTGGGAAGGTTCGAAGAGAGCCTAAGGGGTCCCTAGCACCCTTCTAAAGAGTTTCACAATGATCGGATATCAAGAAACTGCTTTCGTGAGCTTCTATAGGAAGTCTGCAGGGGTTCTACAGGATGTTTTGTAATTTCTACAAGATGTTTTGTAATTTCTACAGGATGTTCAGAAAGGAGATTTTGGAGGGTTGATGGAGGAAGAAAGGTGAAAAAGTGGGTATGGAGGTGAGATATGGGTGTGAGGGGGTCCAGGGCTTGGTGGATGGAGTTGAGGAGTGGTGAGGATGGTTGGATTTCTTCAAGGAGGAGTAGAGCAATGTTGCACAAAAATATGGGAATTAGGGCAAAGTGAGTGAATGTGGAAAACGTAAGGAAAGAATCCAAGTTAGAGGATGGAGCAGGAGGGATTTATGGAGTACGGGTAGATAGAGAAGTATTACAGGTGCTCTACAAGTTATTTCTCGAACTGAACAAACAAAGACTCAGAAAATCAAGGACCTAGTTACTTTAACCTAGTCTGACCTAGATAACAGCAAAGAAAATGAACATAAGTTTATTTGCAACGAAATCATGTGAAATAACTATGCAACTAAGCAATCATGAACCTGAGCATGTAACCACAACTGGTATCAATTTCTGCAAATGAGAATCTAACACTAATAATTGCATGATGAAGTAAAGATAGTGTTTTTGGTGGCAGCAAGGTCACCTTGGTCCCAGCTCATGGTCCCACTGAGGGAGAGGTGAGATCAAAGGTGCTTGATAGCCTTTTTCTGAAGATATTCTCTGTTATTAACCTATCAAACCAATCTGAACATGAAAAGTCTTTTAATCATGAACAATGACCTAGGTAACTAGCAAGATTTTAATCTACTTAACAGAAATTATTTTGCAAAGACATTAAAAACAAATAACAGTACACAAAGGAAGCCTTGAAACTTAGGATGGGCCCAACCCCAAGAGCTACAGGCTCCTAAGAAAAACTCAGAACTGATGCCAAATAAATTTGCTTTCCATTACTCAAAAATAACCATGTCACAAAGAAAGTTGTACAACAGCAGCTACAAAATGAGCTAAGAAAATAATAGCACTATAGTGCAAAATACAACAGTTCAAAAAGTAACGTACAAAGGCTGGAAGCCTTCCTGTTTATGCACTACGAGGGTCTCCAACAGCCCTCCTTAACTCAAGGGGCTCGGCTTCTCAAACTGCCAGTGATCAGCCACTTTACACAAGACTGCTCGGCTGCCCTTGGGAATCCTTTTCGGTGGCCTGCTGAACTTCGAGCTGAGGGTGGAGATTTCTAGGAAGGGGCCATTTAATGTAGGGGACACCCTTCCTATGAATCCTCACCCTTTTTCCTTCATGCTTGGCTATCAACTGGCTCATAATTGCTTGGCCTTGGTCCAAAATTTGTCCAAAAATCTGCATTAACCACGTGTTAGCCTTCTTGGTCAAGTGACTATCCTCATTCATTCAACTAACATAAATATACTAAAAAAAAATGCATAAACTATGAAAATGGTGGATTGATGAAGAACAGTTAGGCAAAATGAGCCCAATAAGTTACCCAATTCCAGGGCTCATCACTAATTTTTCAAACCAATCTTATGCAAAATTAAAAAAAAAATTCACACCTTCTTTTTCACTTTGTAAGAACTCGATATTGAATCTGTTGTATTTTTGTAACTGCGGATCGTGAATATCTGAAATCTTGTCTTGCAATAGTCCTTTGAGTCCTCTTTCTAACTCTCCAAGTCTTATCAATATTGGATTTTCCAAGGACGTGTTATGCCAAATCTGCCACGGTGACCTGATTATAGACTAGCTCAGTAGAGAGAACTCATATGATGTGCCACGTGTCATTGTTTCAACCATAGTACCTTAAACTAATATAAAGAATACTATAGGTCGTTGTATTTTTGAAACGTCTTATGAAATTTCAATCTGATTCTCAAAACAAAATTTATGATGGTTTTCCCTAGGTCACCTGTTTGGAATGTAATTTGGGAGTCTACAAACACCCTAACTTCCTCAGATCATATTGCCACAAATGTAGTGAGGCAACCTATGAAATTCAGACCCGAAGTTTAGAACGATGTCACCTCAAATGGGTTTTTTTTGTAGCTTCTGAAATGGTGCAGAAACAAGGTTATAGCAAAAATTCCATGATGGCCTGTTTGGAGTAGCGAAACCCTAGAATCCAAAGCTCTGATACCAAATGTTAGGAAACCAGGTCACAAAAAGATAGAAAAGATAGATCAACGCCTTAGAATTCATCCTTTTCAAGGGGGTAACCTCCTTTACATTACACAAATGAACAATAATTGGATGATACAAATGACTAAACCTCCCTTCTATATTTAGGACTGTAAGGGGTCACAATATAATCAAAGCCGACATAACAATAATAATATAAGGGCACAAAAATAACAAAAGTGGGCTTCTATGGGGCACAATAATAACAATATGAGGACAATAGGGGCACAACAACAATAATAAGGGATACAATGACAATAGTAATGGGGGAATCACTAGTATTATAGGGGCCTAATAGTGCACAAGAAGGATGTACCATAGCGTATGTGTCTGGATAATAGGGATTTGTTGTCACCATGACAATGACCCTCTAGACATTCTTCCTAATTCAATTTTGGAACCTACGTGAAATATCATTCCAAGCTAACTATTTTCATCACGTTGTTTTCCCTACTATCCAGGTTTTTCCTCAAGTGTCGTTTGTGCCTAAGTCAATGTTTTCCAAGTTCTGTCACCTTACCCTTAGGAGAACTTATGTTATCTTATCTAAGGATACTGGAAGACATAACTTTTCTCAACTTAGTAACTAGCTTTGTTCGACATGCATCACACACACAAAACTGGGAAAAGGCACATCTTTCCTAAGAAAATCACTTCATTTTCGCACAATAATTTTAAGAGAAACTATTGGATGAAATTACTCCCTCGTTAGGCAAAATCGCAGTCCAAGATTACATGAATTTCACCCTTATTGAGAGCACTCTTTCAAGTTTAGCAATGGTGCCCTAGTGGAGTGCACTCCATTAGGCCCAATGAGTGTGCCCTCCAATTGAGCACTCTCCTTCAGCTCAAAAAATTGTGCCCTCTTCATCCTCATGCATGCACTTTCATTTTTTCATGTGGGTGCACTCCTAGAAAATAGGATCCCACTCCACTTTACTTAACCAACTCACTCATCTATTGAAAAGTGGAAAGCATGCATGGAATGGATTTACATGTAACCTCTATATAATCAACTAAGTTAATCATTCTTTCACATAATCATTTTCATTTGAGCTAAGTATGCCTCTTTGAATTAAGGAGATCTTCATCAATCCTCTTCCCAGGTAGGTCCTTACAAGTTGATTCTTTTTCTTTCCTTTGATGTTTTTGTTGTTGATCTTTATTTATTTGTTGGATTTTCAATTATTTTTAGTTTCTTTGTTGGAATTTTAGTTGATTCTTCCTAGTACAAGTTTTAATCTATTGTCACAAGTAGTTTACTTATGACTCTTCACATTTTGTGATATTTCACCTTCTGGTCATGATTGTGATCGATCCTTTAAGTACTTTCATTCCTTTATTCTCAACATTACTATGTTTTTATCTTGATTATTGGTATTTCCTAGTTTATTTCAAGTCAATTCAATTCAAAGTGCAGTCCTAGAGATGAAGGCCTTACTGTCTTTGAAAACTATGCCCTGAAAAGCTAAGTTTCCCTTCAATGTGCACTCTTGAGAGACAAGCCCTCACTTTCCTTAGAAAATTCACCCTCCTTGAGTGCATGGCACATCCTGGAAGCTCCATCATGTCCCTTAATCCTTTACCTTTCCAACATGCACCCTCCTCATTCCTCTTGAGTGCACAGTGCACTAAGAAGGTTGGAAGCCTGGCCCTTTGTTCCTTTAGTGTGTGCCCTTGTGTGGCATTTTTCACCCTTAAGTGTAGAAGTGCATCCTAAACCAAAAATGACCCCCCTTCATCCTCTGGACTTCCACCCTACACCCTTGAGGTTTCTTTCTCTTTTCTTGAGCGCAAAAGTACACCTTGAAGCCTCATGTGAACATTGATCATTCATTGTTTCTTTGAAATGTGACATCCTTTGTATTAATGCATTTTTCATGCCTAATAAGTGACTCAGTCCCATATTGGATAAGCCTCCACTCTTAGCTACACTTGATGGCTCTTTGAACATGATCTGCTGAGTTATTGTTTGTAATAGATAGAGAATTTCTTGAATCTAATTTTTTTTTTCATGAGTGTGCTTCCATGTGTAGGGGTTCCAACAACTAGTCTCATTACTCTCTCATCATTTGTTGGAATGATTCCTCCCACTACCCATTGAGTTTCCTTAAAATAAGTATCAGAAAAAAGCATTGAAGAAATAGTGGAAATTAAAAATCCTACCATTCCTATCCTTACAGACACACAATCTTTTATATCACGTGGAAGGATATTAAATACACATTAATGAAAAATAATTTCCCTACGGATTTGGCAGAAAATGGAGCCTACATCAACATTAAGTGGTCTAGGATACACATGATTGCATGTAGGTTCCTAGTGATGCCTTGTACAAAGGCAATTCAATCGATCGTATCACATATGGATGATACAAATTTGGTGTTGCGTAGTGACAGTGGTGGTCAAATTTCTACCTACTATGGAGAGAACATGCATACTTATTACAATATGTTGAAACCCATAGAATATGACAACAATGGATTCTATAATAGATGGGCCAACCTCAACAAAAGTGATATCATCAAGTCCTGGTGTCAAGACCCTACCAAATTCTTATACTGCCCGAGTGTAGTTTACTTACTAGGGTTTTCAGGGAAGTGTACCAATACATTATTGCTACGTGTTGCAGGTTGCATGGGAAGAAGAATACAAAATCATTTGAAGAGAATTGGATATTCATGCTCAACCTGGTTATTACTCGAGGAAGAGTCTTCAATTGGGAAAATATACTTTCTTTTGAGGTGCAGTGACATGTTGAGCGAGACAAAACAATTCTAAGAGAAAAACAACCACAAGAGTTTTATATGTTAGCATATATATTAGATGGGATCTGTGCCTGATATGCATTCCCAAGGATGTAATGGAGCTAGACCTCACAATACAAGTTTCCAATCTACTTCCATTATAGGGTGTTGTCAGAGTTATGTTTTGAAGGAGTATATGATAGATTAGATGAGAATTTCTTTGCAGTTATATTTCAGATGTTTTTTGAGATCGACCCTCCTTGCATGACCCAACAGGTGAAGAAGGCATTGCATGATATTGGATGTCAAATTTCTCCCCATGTTATGCCACTATATGAGACTAACAAGGTGGTCCTACAATAAGTTTCTTATGAGTTAGAAAAAGGATTGTCAGGAGGTATTCATAGAAGGAGGAAGGTCCCTTGGCCCAACTTCCATTTGAGGATTGAAATGTGTGATCTAAAGAGTCTCAAGATGGCAGATGATGAAATACAAGAACTAGACTGCCTAAAATTTAAAATCAAATAATTTCACAGGTATGACTTGAGGAAGGTATGAAAGAAACATTGTGATGAGATTGGTTTTATTAGGGGATATGCATCAATGACTACTACAGAGGATGTGAAGGCAAAAAAATGGTACAATGTATTAAGGAAAAGACACCAAGTATTGAAGTTGGTCCCTCCCAAGTTGCACAATCTCAAGATGTATAGGTGCGGAAGGCACCACAAGAAAAAACTTATCAAGAAAGCACTGTAGCTCCCATGCAAAGTGTCAAGCATGGTCCAAGAGTTGAAAGTAGAAGAAAATTGAAAGTTATTCAATTGAATAAAGGATTTATTGAGGCTGAATAGGAGAAGAGGAAGCAATATGAAATACTTAGAAAGAAACATGAATAAGAAGAATAAATAAGGAGAATATAATAAGAACAAAAAAGGAACTCATAGGAGGAGGAAGAAACATAGAGGCTAGAAGAAGAACATATGACTCGGGAAATAGAGGTAGAATTGGAGGAAGATGATGTCATCAATCCCATGGATGATGAACCAGGTTCTCTAGTAGAACCTCCTCATAGAACTGTCCATCTCCCATTTGATGAGATGGAAATCACACCTCCACCAAAAGACATGGTCATGGACGTATGTAATGTTACATTTGATCAACTAAAGAAAAGTATCAAGCAATAAAGACAAATATTCTTCCTGAATGATCTCAAGAATCTAGTTTCTGTATCCATGGAGAGTGTGATAACTACAAATACTAGGATGAATACCCAAGAAATTATAGCAGCTAATGTTGCTTTTTCTACAAAAAAATAGGATAATTAGAGTAAAGTTTGAATGAGAATGTCTGATTGAGGAAAGAATTGGTTGTAGTTGAGAAACAAGTGGAGCATCTCACTACAGAAAATAAGTAAATATCTTCCAATAGTTTCAACACAACAGAATGGAAGTTAGCTACACGAGAAGAATCAGGGCTAATGGAGGACACCATGGAATAATTGTATGACGAAATGATACGTCTACGTGAGGTATTGGAGCCCCTATTTAATATACAAAATAAAGTGCAAGACGTCATAAATCTCCTAAAGGTGGAAAATGAAGTTGTTGATCAAATACAAGAATGGGCTACCAAACATCCAGTGGTTCCACAACAGTTGGTCAAAAAAGATAGGGTGTCTGCTAAGTTGGACAAAGTACAATTGAGATTCCATAGTTAAAATTAAATTTGTCTCAATAAACAACTGACTAACACTATAGCCACTTATAGTCGACTACACAATGTTTTAGAGTCCCTAGCATAGAAGCATGGAATTCCTTTAGTGTGATCACTTTGAGAAACAAAAGGAAAGGATAACATCTTATGAGAAGTGAAGAAGTACATTGAACAAATCAAACAAGCATCAGAATAGGAAGCTTTGGATATTGCTAAGAACATTATTCTGTAGTATTCCATTGTACCAGTTGAAGCTCACATGAAACTGTCACAGTTATGGAGTAGTTTACAATCTAGCTCCAAATCCATATTGATAGAATCATTGGAGGTAAAGATGCATTATGCATCATATTTTCCAATCCAATTGAAAGTTATTGTTATAGAATTAGAGCATGGCATTCATACATCATCAATGTGCTCCATGAAGAAGAAATTGATTTATCTATTTGAAAGCATTTTTTTGTCCTATTAGAAGTTTTTTCTTATATATCCATTGTCCTATATATATTTTTATTTTGTAATAAGTTTAATTTAATGGTGTCCAAGAGACAAATGTGGGATGTGAAAAGACATATGTCGAAGGTAAAAGGTTGCATATAGAATGTGAAAGGTTGGATGGAAGCCCATAAGTCATAGAAGTTAAGAAGTCATGATGAAACTCAAAATTCATTGTCATTTGTTACAGATAGTCCCTCATATATCTGGTAATGAAATTGGATTCTTAAAGTCTTTCCTTGGGTTCTCTTGGGTTGCATAGGAGGTAAAACATTCTTTGGAGAAGAAAGTTGTAGCTTCATGTTCCACTACTAGATCTAGTGTTCCACCCATGGAATAGTGTACTTGTAACCTTTCATTAATAATCAGTCTCATTGAGCCATGACTTCTTCATGCATGTATAGTAAATGCAGTAAGACTATTCTTGATATGTTTGTGGTATATGTTGGTGTAATACATACTAAGACTAATGAACTATTTCATTGCTTATATATGGATATTGTTGAATGAATTTTCTTAGGATTGTATGATTGTTGTCTACCTTGTGAAAAAATTTGCAGGTTAATCAACAAGTCTTTCTCTTTCGCTTGTGGGTCTCTCTTAGGATAGTACTATTACTTCCCTAATCGGAGGCTTGTTGTCTCTTTACCAGCCATGGAAGTTTCCTGTACATTTTCATTCAATGTCATACAAATCTTACATACTTGTTTCCCCAAAGAGGTGTCTGTGATCTCTTGTGTATGTGTTGTAACCAGGCCTCGCCTCTAAAACCTATGCAATGGTGGCTAGACCATATAGTCAAATGGGACTCCTACACCAAATGGTGTGACATCAAATTGGGACCTCATATCGGGGAGATACCCCAATAAGTTTGCGGCACCCAATATCATCAACAAGAGCTCAAAAATCTCACTATTAAATATAAATTTCCCATCCATGTCATTGACAAATTGTTGGATGAATTACATGGAGAAATGTACTTCACCAAGATAGATCTTCATTCAGGATAACATCAAATTAGAAAGAGGAATGAAGAAATTCAGAAAACAACATTCAAAAGTCATGGAGATCATTTTGAATTTGTGGCCATGCCTTTTGGCCTTACTAATGCACCTTACACATTTCAAGGTTTGATGAGTTCCATTTTCAAACCCTTCCTTAGAAAATTTTTGTTTGTATTTTTTTGATGGTATACTAATCTACAACATATCTTGGAAGGATTATGTTCAACATGTGGATAGGGTACTCAAACTATTGGAGGAGAAAGAATTATATCAAAAAAATCCAAATTTTTCTCTGGAATAGAGGAGGTAGCATATTTGGGTCATATTGTATCTCTTGTGGGTATTAAGGTAGACCCTCAAAAAAATAAATCCATTAAGGAATGGAAAATCCCCACAACCCTAAAGCATCTTTGAGGATTTCTCTGGTTGACAGGGTATTATGACAAGTTTGTTAATAATTATGGGAAAATAGTAGTTCCTTCAACAACATTACTGAATAAATATGCATTTTCTTGGACTCCAGAAGCAACTATGGCCTTTGAACATCTTAAAGAGGTAATGTGCCAAGCACTGGTCTCACCTACACTAGACTTCACAAAAACCTTTATTGTGGAATGTGATGCCTCAAGAAATGGAATTGGTGTTGTTTTAATCCAAGAAGGAAGACCCATTGCTTTTTAAAGTCATCCAATCAAGGGAAAGTATTTACACAAGCCTATTTATGCGAAGTAAATGTTGGAAATACTACATGCACTAAAGAAATGACAAACTTACCTAATGGGAAGACACTTCAAATTAAAAATAGATCATGATAGTCTTAAATACTTTTTGGAACAAATATTATCTTCAAAAGAGAAGCAAAAATGGGTCACAAAGATGTTGCATTATGCCTTTGAAATTATCTACAAAAAAGGGAAGCAAAATTTTGTTACAAATGCACTCTCAATAAAGGATGAGGACATGGAAACATTACTATGTGTCATTTCTATTATCCAACCTGATTGGATAATTGAAGAAACGGGTGACTGAAAGAATGATGACGAGGTATGGAAACTCATTCAAAATTTGCAACAATATCCCAGTACATCTGATGCATTTATCTAGAAAACGGTCACAAAATGTTAACTCTTTGTAATTTCAACAAAAATGGTAGTGGAATATTAGCTTTCTATAATTTCCTTTAGGTTGAGAAAGGATTACAAAGGTAATCACATATCAATTTTAGCATAGAATATATCCCTTCTCTTTTTTGTCGCTAGTTATTCTATGTCGTCCAATGTAAGATCTTTGTTAGAATGAAAAAAAACAACGTGTTCATCAGGCTTATCATTTGCATCAGGGAAAATAATATTGTGTTCTTAAAAATATTTAATTGAGGTAGCCACATATTGAATAAAAAAAATGTCTACATCCATAGGGTATAGAACTACCTTCTCTTATTCATTAGTTTCTTGCAACTCTGGGTAGTTATCACCATGAATGATTTCACCACCTAAATTTTTATGCATGCAATTTTATAGATATGTTTTTCATAAGTTTCTTCATGAGACAAAAACTGAGAAAATGAATGGCATGAAGAATAAATTGATCTACTATCCTCATCCCTTTCCTTTTCATTTGAAAACTGTTGAATATGTTCATCAAACTTAAGATAAAAGACACGGGATTTAACATCAAGATTACAATCTTCTTCATTTTCAGTGGAAGAAGAAGCCTTTATCTATTGGAAATTTTCCTAAATATCCTGACAACTAGCCTCTAACATTTCTTCTTGATACTAAAAAGGATTTTCATGAAGGGCATCTAAAATTTCACCATCCATGAACTCATTATCTTCATATTACTTTTCCAAATTTTCAATGAAGCTCTCAAAATGTCCACAACAATTTTGAACCAGCGATAAAGATGGATATGATTCCTTAAAATTTTTAGATAATGCTATATGAAAATATTTTAAACAATATAAACTAGGAACTGGCAATTGTTCATACCATGATATTCCCTTTCCCTCCAAGGATACCATGAACATCTTCATGAAAACCAACCTTCATCTTACGCACATGGATGTGAAATTTAAGCAAGTGAAGTGTAGCATCATCTCCTACCTGATCTTTGAATCTTGGCAAATAAGTCTGCCAATCTACACAAGGGATGCAATTTGGAAATCCTGGAATATGAATGTGATGCATAGGACCATACTTTGCATATTTGTGATCCATCTTGAGCCAATAGAATTGCTAGTAAAACCTTGATTTTTGGATCTCGCTGCGATTGGAGTCTTTGGATCAGGTTGAAACTTGATTGGAGTCACCAGGTGAATGGTACATCCTTCATGTGTCTCACTGTTGCCCACCATTAGCAAGAAGATCTTAAACTTTGATGATCTTTCTCAGGGAATATGGAACCTTATTATAGAAATTTTTGGGCACTGCAACCCCAATATTAAATGTCCATAAACTGAGGGCTCCTAAGTCCCTAAAAGTGTTGCTTCATTACCTAAAGGAACAAGGTCAGCTGATTACATCATCTCCCAGAAGTTCTCCACTAAAAACTACTCAGAAATGGTCAAAAATAGACCATACTGAATGCCCAGTGCAGAGGGTGCGATGCATATCACCTTCCCAGTGTAAATGGTGTGATTCACACTGGATGGCCCCTCTGTAGGGTGCGATCGGCAAGAATGGACAAATGGCAAAGACAGTTTGCGAGGTGGAAGATCATAGAATCTTCCAGAAGCTTCCCCTCTGACACTTGCCTCTCTATTTTCGACCAGGGATGAGTAAGATATCATCAGTCTCCAAGTGGAATCAAGAACTATCAGAGAGAGGACACTAATCAAAACCCCAGAAGCTGACTCACCCCCCTACAATCATCTATATATGGTTCCCTCATCACAAAGATCCAGAGGCTAGAATCTTGTATCTTGTAGAGAGGTGTTGTTGGTTTCCTAGTGTAACATCATAGTGTTGGGTGATATAAGCTTTACATGAGGTGAAGAAGGTCTTTCTTGCTAGAGGATGATGTTGGGTCAGAACAATTGTTTGTAATCCTCTTTGCTATT
>APFE031757955.1:0-18856 GCA_000404065.3 Pinus taeda
TATTTTAGGGTGGAAAACCCTATGACTCATCTTAGACTTCGCACTCCGTGCCCACAATTCATGGATTCTTACAGTACAATTGACCAAAACTTGGGCTTTGAGCCCCAAAACATGTTGTAGGCAATCCCATGCCCAACACTAGGTAAACCCATGAACCAACACAATGTTGCATCCTTGAGAGTGGATGGAAATAATTTAAACTTCTACTCATCAGTGGTGTAATTATAAGTTTTGCATATGACAACAAACTCAAACAGGAAAGTATCTGGATCTTCTGAGATTAGACCATGGAAATTAGGAAGAGTAGAGGGGCTTATGTTTTTCATCTTGGTATCCCCATTAGTTTCTTTGATGGGAAAATCAGCCTCAATTTTTTCTTTATATCCACTGTCATTCCATTTTCAACCATTAGGCTAGTTGGAATGGATTCTCCTTCTTCTTCTCCCCCTGTAGGCTCTTCAAAAATCTCTATTTGTTCACCTAAGGGGTCCTCCAATTCATATCCATCGAAGAAGAGGTAAGGTTGGTTGTTTGAAGTGGTGGGGGTATTTGGTAGAAATTTTCCTAAGTTATCCCTATTCCTATGAGGCATGAAAGAATTGTTTTTGTTTTGTTTTGTGGTTTTTTTTAAGCTTTGAAACTAATTGCAAAATTGAAATAACAACCTGAATATAAACTAACTGTTGAGTGAAATATCACTTGTAGAATAGAAACGAAAGCAAACCACTAACAATTACTTTTGCAAAAATCAAACTAATAATAGAATGTCACATATAAGAAGTGGAAGAAAGAAAGCATAAATCACATATTACTCAGACACCTCCCCGAAAATGGTGCCAAAAAGTGATGAGCATTAGTATTGCAGCAAGAATATTGCAACTCCTAGGGCTACCAACTTTCCTTTATCAGCCCGGGGATCATACAAACTTGGAGGTGACAGTGTTGTATAGACAAGAAGATGTGATGGGTCCACTCTTTGTCACTGCTAAGCTTGCGATAGACCACTATGGTTTCTCAAACCATCCTTTTATTGAATCAGAAGAAACTTGATTACCAATGAGGAAAAGGGAAATTTTCACTAATTGGAATCTTGTCTACTGCAGTAAGGAAAGGCTGCAATCAAATGATTAGACACACCACTCATCTAACTAATTTCTAAGAGGATTTCCTTTAAAATAATGCTAAGTTAACATGTATGTAATCCTATTGTCCTAGGCATGAAATCTACAATAACCAAAAACTCTATTGTTGTGCATGTAAATGAACATAATAACTCTTTTTTCCTTTTTGTCCTTTTTGTGTGAAAATTATGAATGCTAAATCCTCTTGGTGATGTGACAGGTAAGTTAGAGATGGTGGTGAAAGGTTAGATAGCTTGCAAGGCAAGTAGGCATCTTCTCCTATCTTCGTGGATGTTTTTTCATGGCTTTAAAACGGGCCACTGCAGGTCATCCTAGAGGATGTTCTAATGCTTCCTACATGATGTCCTAATTCTCCAATATGATCCCCTGTATTCCTAGAGGATCTAGCTAAGAGAAATAGGAGTGATTTTGAAGGTGGTGTAGGGATTAAGGAAGGTGAATTGTGGGATAAATAAAGAAAGGGAGTGACTAAGACTTCTTTAGAGCTCAAAACAGGGTTTGTAAGATGGTTGGATTTTCTCAACAAACCTGGAAAGTTGTTCTTATTGAAGGATGAATTGCTTGAGAGACTTAGTGGAAAAAGTGATGATCATGGATGGATGAGGTTAGGAAGGGGTTGTTGATCATGAGATCTCCCTGCACTGTTGTAACTCATACACTACATCAATCATTGGCATTTGTCGATGAATCATCTAAAATAAGAAAGATTTTCAATCAACTAAAGGAAACAAAATTTCATTATCTAGTTCCCCAACTCATGCATGGAAATACTTGTAGAATAATGTGAAACACTATGAGATCTAATACAATGCTGAATATATTAGAGGTAAAAATTGAATCCTATTCTCGGAAACTAAAAATATGATGGCCTAAGTAGTATAAAACCCTTAATTTAATGAAAATCAAAATTCTGTCTTTTTGGGGCTGCATAGGATTTCTTTCCTCAAACCATGGGCCCCGAAGGGAGGAGTGAGGCCAAGTTCACCTACTGAATTTTTTTTGGTATTCCTTTATATTTCTAAGCTACTTCTAAGGTAATACACAAATGGGAGAATACTAATCTAAACTCACAACTACTTGCAATGAAATAATGCTAAAACCAATTTAACCATTAATCTATGAAATCAATTAAGTATACAAGCACAAAAAGAGGACACGTTTCTACTAGGGTTGGGCCCTAGCCTAAGACATTTAGCCCTCTGAGTAAACTTATTACTGGATCAAGGAAATTCTCATTCTCATTATCATATCAGAAAAATTACATAACAATGTCTTCCACAAGTCTTGAACTCGAAAATGCTTAGTGATCTTACATAAAAAATCTGAAACCTAATGAGGATCTAGGCCTTCTTATTTATAAAAGTCAAGTCTCCAACGATTTCCTTAAATCTAGGGAGCCTTGGTTCCTAAACTCAAGATGAACTGGCTCGTAACCGTGACTAGCGTGGCTGCCTTTTGATCTTCATGATCCTACGTCTTGCAACTCCGAGTTAGTGTGATTTGATGGAGGAATATTGGAATGAGTGAGGATTAAATGAGAAGGATCCATGTCCTACAATCTCTCCCGCTTTTCTCATTCACGTTTCTTCCCTTAATTAGCCAAAATTGAAATTATGTTTTCTCAAAAACCTACAAACAATTCACATTATACTACTAGACATAACGACTTACTTTTACTCATCTCATTAACAAAAATATAATTAAAATATGTAAGGAATTATGAGAAGAGTCGATTTTAATAAGCTTGGAGGTGTATAATGGTCCATATAGTTACCCAATGATGAGGCTCATCAATGATATGATGACCACATTTGGTGACTTGGATACATTTCACCATTGGAGAATTTACCATTATGCAACCCAAAATTCTTGTAGCATCTTTGTTTGCACGCTTGCCATTTCCTTTGAATATTTCTTGCTCCCCAAGGCTATAGGGAAAATTTTTCTTTCCTGTAGCACTCTTATTAAGTTCTTGTGGTAGTTTCTCTACCTTCCTATAGCTTTTTTAGGCTTCATGTAGCTTCCTGTAACTTTTCGGAGCCCTCCTGTAGTGCTATTGGATCTTCCTATAGCTATTACAGTCTTCCTATAGCAACGGAGAGAGGAGATAAAATTTGATTCTTGAGCTATTGGGATGATGGAGAGTGGTGAGTGCATTTTCTACACGTAACCTCAATCCTCTAGAAACTAATATTTTCATGACAATAGGTGTTGGGTCCACGTTTTATTTCTTTTATTTTTATTAATTTTTTGTCATTATATTTTTATTATATTTTTTATTTTATTTTTGGAAATGATTAGTAACAATTCCTTGATGTTGGATTTACATTCATATATGAAAATTTATGTTGTTTTTAATTGTTCAGCTAATTTATTGAATAAATTAACACAAGTATTTGATTATCAATCCAGGTTTGTAGAACTTAGAAGCATGTCTAAAATGTATGGATATCAAAGGTAGTCAAGGTTAGAAGATGAAATATAAAGAGTTGAGGAAATACATATTATAAATATAAATCTAATTAATTAATTTCTAATTCACTTACGTAATATGTGTAAGATGAAGTGGCTCCTAACTTAAGAGAATCAGTTGTGTCCTTCTTCCAAAATATTACTTCATGAATAGAAATTGAAAACCAATAATTGAAAATAGCTTAAGATTCATAAATAAATAATGAAAGAGGGTCCTAAAAAAGGAGGTCCTTGTTGTTATTCATTACAAATTCATTCATCATAATGCCATTGTTAAGAAACTAAAAACTCAAAAAAATTCTTGAAAGCAAGAAAGATGAATTTTAGTTTTTATTTATTAATCCAATAGAAGGAGGGCTCAAATTCCACATAGGGTTATCCCTTCACATAAATATGATAAATAAACCAAGATTCATCAACAAAAATAAATCATCATACATCAGATCAAATAAAAAAATATGACGAAAAACTAGTTTATGAAAATCAAGCTAGATTAACCATGAAGTGTACTTAGCTTGGAGTGGGGGCCCTCCACCATTGCCCTGCACACTTGAAGAGATTATCAGCTATTGTAAAATCATTCAATCATCCACACCATTGAACAAAAAACTAAGATAGAACAAGTTCGTCAAAT
Organism: Pinus taeda; assembly: GCA_000404065.3. Taxonomy (NCBI): domain Eukaryota; kingdom Viridiplantae; phylum Streptophyta; class Pinopsida; order Pinales; family Pinaceae; genus Pinus; species Pinus taeda. The sequence goes on from APFE031757955.1 coordinate 4,249, forward strand.
TAATTCAAAGTATTCAAAAGTGTCAATATAAAATTATACAAATTCTACATATCATAAGCCTTCAATGTTTTGGCTTAAATATAAGATTATGAAACAAACTGATCTAAAATGTCTCTAACAACTATATATATATATATATACATATCCCATCTATCTAAGTAAAACTCATCCATCATGTCACTAAAAATATGGAAAATCCCACGAAATCATAAAACTGCCCTATTTCTTAGGGATTTGCTGAATGAGTGGTCCTATTTGACCATCTTTGACTGGGCCTGTTTAAGCTTGGGTTTTCTGAACCAATAGGATTTAGTTCAATCTTAGCTCCCAAGCTTTCTAGAAATGTGTCCATCTCGTGCCCAAGTGTCCTGCAAATATGACAGCCATGAAGCCATTACGGGAATTTCTGATTCTATCCAAAAATGCACCTAAAATTCAATTTTCGTAAAAACATCTAAAAATAGAAAAACTAAATTTATATACCTGAATATGCATAAATACATCAAAATGGGGTGTATGTGATGGAAATTTGATGGAAAATATAGAAATTAAGTGTGTTTTCTTAAGCAAAAGTGGACCAAAAACGATGGCCAACATCTCCCCCTTGCTGATTCACAAGCATGTCCTCATGTTAGTTTCTTTCTCTTGGATATTTTGACCTCTACTGTAAACCATATGCCTGATCCTAATGCTTCTATATTTTTTGGTTCTAGTGGAAAATCTATCCCCTTGTACTGTTCTTCCTTGTAACTGGTAGCTTTAACCTTTTGTTTCTCATACTTTGCTTTTCTGCATATTTTTATCGTTGAGCCACTTGAAATCCTGTTTGCAAAGAATATCATTCTTTCTTTTCAGTTTTCCTACCTCATTTAGTTTTTCATTTTCCCTTACCAACTTTACATTATTATTCTTATATACTTTGTGTTATTTCTTCAAGTGCTTCTCTAATATCCTTTCTATTTCTAATTGATCTACCAATTCTTTCATCTTACTCAGTTGCAACTCTTTTTCTAGTTCCAGTGTATCCTTGCCAAATTATGTGGCCTCTACATTATCAAAGTATGATTCTTTTTCCAATGCTTCTTTTTCCAATCTTTCAATTATGATTCTACTTGTTTCCCTGTATAAAGTGTCTCTACAATCTGTACTTCAGGATTTTTTCTACTTTCCTCTGTTGGGCTCTTTCTCCTATGCCTCTTAGGAGTGGATATGATGGATGCCTCCTTCTCAATCATGATAGTATTGTGTTACTTCCTAGATTGATTTCTTAGATAGAGGGGTGAATTCGTTATGCCTCTAGTTTCCTCAACTGTTTTGTACTTCTCTTATATGGCATGTTCTTCATGTTGATTTTGGACTAAAAATTATTTCCAAACTAAAAACTATTTCCAGGCTATATCCTCATATTTAGAACCAGATCAATTTTTATGGTATAAAGGACTTTTTTCTCATAAAACACTTGTCAGTTGGTCAATTTTCATGGAAGAAATGATAGAACATTATGAGGATAAAAAGAGTAACACCTTCTTTATCCAATTGATAAATCTCGAACAAAAGGGTTCAATGGCAGAGCACATTGAGAACATCTAAAAATTGAATATATGGGTAAATAATATTCTAGAGAAGAAAATGGTTGATGTCTTCATAGGGACTTTAAAGGATAACATTCAACAAGAGGTTCATCTTTGGGAACCTGATTCATTGGAGAAGGCATTCACGAAGGCAAGAAAAATTGAAAGCGAAATTATGGAAACAAGAAATCCCGCCACTCACGACTATAATTATGGAAGTGTTTTTTCTCGTAGCCTTCCACAAACTACAAGTTTTACACCACAACAATTAGAAGAAAAAAGAGAAAAAGGGCTTTGTTACAATTGTGATAGAAAATACACTAAAGGTCGTAAGTGTCCTAAGAAGAAATTATTTTACATAGATTATGGAGATGAGTAAGAAAAGGATATACACTAGAAACCCACCCCAGATCAATAAGAGAAAGCTTCAAGAAGTGAAATATTACATCGAGAAAGAAGAAACGAATCTGACCATATCTTGTAATGCATTGGTTAGAATTACCACTCCTCAAATTATCAATATAGAAGGACATATCAAGAAGAAAAATGTTTAAGAATTGAAAGATCACATCGAGCATCAAGAAATGAATCTCACCATATCTTGTAATCCATTGGAAGAAATTAATACTCCTCAAAACTATCAATATAGAAGGACATATCAAGAAGAAAAAGGTAAGAGTGTTGATTGATTTGGGTAGTACCCATAATTTTATTCACTGTAAAATAGCTAAGGAATTGAATTACTTCCTATATCCATCACAAGAGTTTCAAGTGATGGTTTCAAGTGAAGGAACCATAAAGTTCTCAAAGTTCCATAATATCCAGCGATCCATGGGAGAATATGTATTGAATAGCCCGATTATTTCCATTCAAATGGGTGGTGCTAATGTTTTACTAGGAGTCCAATGGCTACAAGCTTTGGCCACGATAATTTTTAATTTTGAAGAACTTTTCTTGAAATTTTTTTGGAAGGAAATGAAGTTGAATTGAGGGGTATTGAAGGGAAACCTAGAAAGATAATAAACTCTAACAACATGACAAAGCTTCTAAATAAAGAACAATGTGGCGTAATTTCACAGTTATGTTCACTAGAGGATCCCACATCGAAATCATGTATTTCTTCAGATCTTCAAAACATTTTGGACAATCATTCCAAGGTATTAGAGACTCCCAAAGTCCTCCCACCTATTCGTGATCATGATCGTGCTATTCATTTGATTCCAGGAAGTGTTCCTCCAACCATCAGGCCTTCCAAATATCCATATGCCCAAAGGAGTGGGAACTCATTCAAAAGTTGCAGAAGATCTCAGTTCAAACAATATTGCGAGTACATGACAAGGAAGGAAAAGTCATATTGGAAGCTGAAGTAGCCACAAAATTGAGAAATTGATACCTACGAAATATATCAATTTCAGAGTATCTCATCAAGTGGAAGAAATTAGCCACTAAAGATTCCACATGGGAGGACAAGAATTTATACAGAAGCATCAAGAACTAGTGAAACATTGAGGACAATAACTTATGAAAGAGAGGGGAATGTTAGGTCCCTATACTAATAACGTAACTCATTGTTATTAGTATAACACCCTTATTATGTTGTTGTGCCCCATAGAAGCCCACTTTTGTTATTATTGTGCCCTCAAATTATTATTGTTATCTCGAATCTGATTATATTATGACCCCTTAGACTTCTATATATAGAAAGGAGGTATTTTCATTTGTATCATCCAAGAATTGTTCATTTGTGTAATGTAAAGTAGGTTGCCCCCTTGAAGAGCCTTATTTCTAAGGCATTCATCTATCTTTTCTATCTTTTTTGTGCTGGTTTTGTAACATATACATCCATATTTTTAGGAATATATAACATAACATTTAACACCTATTTTATATAAGAAATGTAACATATAACAATTTAACAATATATTGAACATAACAATAAAAAGAAAAAAATATAACAAGAAATATAATCTAAAAAATCTTAATTAACGACATGTATATATATATAATGGAATTGATACACAAAAAAAACAATTCAAAAAAGTACAAGTCATTGTTTCCTTAAATTCAAGACAAGATAATACATATGCTATAATTATGGTCCAATATTGTAACTTCTATGAAAAAATATCTACATTTAATATAATTTAGTGTGTTTCATTCATATGAAATATGTTAGTGCCAAAATTTTAGGAATTGTATCATGACAATTTATCTATAGTTTCCATTGTCATAGATTTTTCCTACTTTTGACTTCTTGCCACTGCAACAGAGCTACTATGACCAAATGGCTATATTTGGCACATATAACATTTGGTTGGTAGTTTCAAAGAAATTCCCCAAGAGTAGCATTGAAATAAATAGATATGTATAATTTCAAGCAAGAGCACTTTTGTTTTTGAACCGAGAATATATTTATAATTTTCTCTGTTCTGATGGAGTACAAACCTCTTGTTCCATGGATTGGTTGACAATTATTTGGCATTAATCTATCAACTTCACCTATGAAATATTTCAAAAGTGCCTTCTTGACAAAAAAATATCACGTAATGAAATTTAGTGATTTTTAAATATATCATTGTGATAGAAAGACACGTGTACATATGTTAGAACTGTGAATATATTACAACTACATATACACTTACCTATGCACATGACTGATCCATGGATTCGATACATGGCTTGAATTTTGATTGCATTAGTTAACAACATCATATAAATCTAGAAGTCAAAAATCATTTTGATTCAATTGATGCCAACTAAGTGCAAGTTTTATGCGTGCCTCAACACCATCAAGGTGTCCTTTCCCATGAGTTGTCTCAAATAAATTCCATGTATTACGCATGTTATTTTTTTATGAATGTAAGTCAACAAAAGGAATGTTCATGATGAGTTAAATTGACCAAAACATCCATTTGAACATACCCAATGTTATTCAAAAGTGATTTGTTGTTACTTTACATTCTTATAAATAATATGAAAACAATGATGAAAAAAACCTGTATCATGCATATGAATATGATCATCACTAATGTGGAAATGATGCTCTTTAATCACTTCACAATTATGTTCATTACTATCAAAGCCATCAATACCAAGCCTTGAATTCCTATATAAAAAATTATTGCTATAAATACCTGGTCTGAATGATAATATACACTTTGTACTTCCATTTGTAGAACAAATGTGTAATTCAGTAAAATCAACAACTCACAATATTATTTCATTTGAGAACATTGTTTGAACTGTAAGTCCAGGAATTTTTCTATATGAGACTTCTCAATATATTTACATATTTGTTCCCTATTGGAGGAGCTAGTTGGCTCAGCTGACTAGCCCAAAGTTATGTCTACAAATTTGCAATGTAATGAAGACTAACTAATGATAGACTAAGTAACATGTTTGGTAAGAAGGTCATACTAGAATAATTGTCCCAACAGTCTATATATATTTTTTTCTATATACGATTTAATAGTTATGGTTTTGATTTTTTCATATAATAAGATATATTTGTGCTCTTCTAATGGTTCTACATTACTACTTCTCTTTACATATCTATATATGTTTATCATGTGTTTACTTGATGTCGGTGTACTAGTAATTTTGCGCACTTTTTTCTAGATTACAACATTCGTTCCATCTCTAATAGTTAGAAATCGAGTTACAAAACATGAGAGAATAAATGTTAACATTATATGAGATACATTTATGTTGGGAGGCAAAGATCAATAATTATTTGAAGAACTACGCAGAATCAAGAGCTAATTTATTATAGAAGCACATGAATGCTTTACAAAAGATTCCCCAGTTGAAATCAATAATTACCTTGACCATGTTTTCCATTGGAAAACCTCAAAAAAAAATTGACACTTGGATGTTACTCAAACTGTCAAACAACAATCGAACGAATTTACATGAGTGGCTAGAGTACATTCTCAAAGATTATTATGAAAAGAAAGAAATAGAATACCAAACCTCAATATAATGTATAGAGACTAGATTCTATGACGACTTGCAAAAAAATTTCTTTTGCAAAATCCCTACCCTTTTACAGAATTTCCTTCTTGAAAAGGGTGTAGGACATATTGTTAAGTACTAACCATCGTTAGTGATACTAGCCAATACCGATTAGAATAAACATCAAACCAAGTGGTGAAATTTTATTAATGCTCAATGTAAAGATACAAAGGAAGTGTGGAATTATTTCATAAGAAAATAATCATTTCCAAGAGACACCTCTCCACGAGATGACACTAAGTCGAGTTGGAATAAGGGGTAATGCATTGTGGGAAGTAAGGAAGAAAAAATAAAAGAAATAAATAATATTGGAGAATTGCATATAACTTACAAGGATGGAATGAATAAAGTCGAATTCCAGGAAAGAACTAAAAGAAGATAACTGGCCAAGAACTAAAAGAAGATAACTGGCCAAATAGTGATCGAGAAAAGAAATAATTGTCCCATATCTAAAAAATAGCATAGAATAAGAGACAAAAACACTGAGAGAAAATTGGAGAACCAGAATATGAGAGGAAAATAATGCATAATCATGAGCGTGGGAATGAAGATGCACATAACTCAAAAAATTTGAGGGCGTAGCACAAACTGCATCGATAGAGAATGAAGGTCTACCAATAGCCACTAGAGAGCAACCAGATGTCATGGAAGTCAATGACTATTGTCCAGCAATAAGAAAAACAACAACTGTAGTAATAACAAGTCACAACATTTGAGAATTTGTTCAGTCGTAAAATTATTCCAAAACATGTGTAGCTTGATATAATGAACAAAAATAAAGAAATTCCCGAGTGAAAAACCTATGACCAAGAACAATCAAATAATAATAATGAAGACAAGAAAATGGCTCAATTCATTGTAGTCTTAAGAAAATGAGGATTAACATGGTTTAAGAAACACACAAAAAAACAACTTGTCAAAAAGTGAAATTAAAACTAGTTTTATTACATTATTTAAAGCACAAGACGTCAAGAACCTTGCAACCTAATAATTAAAATAAATCAAGAAAAGACCTAACAAGTCTATACATGAGCATGATAAATTATTCAAAGATTTATCGATCCAGATTCCATATACCATCGATGAGCATATTCTAGTTTGATGTCATGTGGTTTCTCTATCACATAAAATATGAGGTCCACTTTGAATGCATGAAGTTAGAAACTATGAAGGGGCATTGAAATTAGCACAACAAATTGAGAAAGACGATGATGGCCAATTAACTATATTAACAACTCATAAAAAACTTGGAGCTAAAAGAGACCATTTACAAAACGTTACAATGCAATTGGAACTCCAAGAGACTCATCTTTGGTGTACTAATTTCCACATGGAAGGATATATGTAAGATACTTGTAAATTTGTAGATTATTTTGATCAATATGATCAAAGAATACAGTTTGACATGTATTTTGATATCTTCCAAGTTGCCTCTAACCAATCGACTAAAGGTTACATTAAAATTAGAAACTAGGTACAAATTCCACATTAGGACAACTCATATGATGAAGATGATGATTTCATTGGATCCATCATTCGAGATGTCCAATTTTGATATAAATATCATCTCATGCTAGCTAGTAGAAATGGAATTTTGAATTTATTCTCTCTCATGAAAAAATTTTCAAGGTTAGCCTCAATCAAACATATGCTCAAAAGCCAAATAGATGTGCCTCCTCACCGTCCACGAAGTGTATAAATAGGAGTGAGCTCTCTCCTCAATTTTACATCACTTGTCTCATCAAATATCTCTCTCTCTCCTCTCTTGATTGGTTTGTACAACTTGGAGGCAACCTTCTTTACTTCATAGTTATGAAAAGAGGACAAATTTGTGGATTGTTTTTCTAGATAAAAATATTATAGGGGCAACATTTACTAGCAATGACCCTTGTTGTTTGACCAAGTTTTGACTTTATTTAGGATGAAGAATTTTTTCCTTTTGGAGGTCACATTTATTGGCACAAATATTGAGGATTTTGGGATAGTTTCACCATGGTCGACTTCAGTATTCACTTCAAGATTGACCATAGAAATTATGCCAGTGATTTATCTCTCCTTTTGACTGAACTATTTTGTTTTGAATTTAACTCTCTTAGAAGGTTGAATTGATTTTATATGGACTGAGCTACATGGATGACATTTTGGTGCTAGTTTGACCGGCATTGAGTTTCTAGTTAGGGCTGCATTTGACTATTGTTAACTGTTGATTTTGTCACAAATTGTTTGGGAAAGTTGATTTGATTTTTCTACTCTCTCTCTTTCCTAAAATATTGAAGATTAATAGGAAGATTTCATCAAATGGTTTCCCCATATTGGGGTTTTCCCCTGGCATCCACCACATCTTGTGTCCTCTTGTCTTCTCTTTTCTTCTACAGATGTTTTTATGTTCTAACTACATTTACAATCAATTCGTTTAAGATAATGTGATTACTACTCGAAATAATATGAAATTTTCATAGGGATGGTAAGGAACATTGAAGTAAATTATGCTAAACCATATAAAATACCATTGTTATATAAAATTAACATTTTAAAATTTCTTAGGTCAAGATGCAACCCAAGAAAGAGTGAGGAAAACAAATCACTAAAGGAAGTTGTTCGACAATAACTCGGAACTAGTCCTAATGAGAACTAGATCTTACTTCAAATATGAGGATAAGATTAAGGACACCTATGAGTATCATGCATGCAATGTCTCTAGATATGACATTGGAATAAAATTATGTCATGGACTATGTCAAAGTAAGAGTATTGGAGTTTTGTTCAAATGCATCCGAAGCTGCACAAAAAAAATTAGAAGAAAGGTGAAGTTAAAGCTAAAAAAATCATTGCTTATTCTATTCACAAACCTTTGGTTGCCAATAATTCTAATCAGGAAACATTTAAGGTGATGTATGACAAGGTAGTTGGGATGTTCAATGTAAATAATGGAAATGTAGTTCTCTTTATCAAGAACAAGTTGAAAGACATCAACATGGATAGAGGAGAATCCATCCAATCCTACTTCATGAGGATTACCGAGATCAAGAATTATCTCCTATCAATTGGAGAAGCCATTGGTGACAGGGATTTCACTCTTATTGCACTTGGAGGCCTTACAATAGAATGGGATGTGTTCAACACTACCATCCTAAAAAATGACAGGATTCTAAGATTTGATGAATTATTGGCTAGATGCACTCAAGGAGAAATAAGGATGATGGAAAGAGACAAGACATCGAATGGAATAAATGATACAACTTTCTCTTGTCATTCTAATAGGAAGAAAAATTTTGGTCCATGAAGACAAGTTCAAGAGCTGAAAGAAGGAAGAAAAGGAAGATTCTTCAATTGTAACATGTTTGGCCACTTCACTAGAGAGTGTCCGTAGCAAAAGGATACTCAAAGAGATGATGACAACAATAATAAAAAATTCAAACACAATGGAAATCAAAGGAACAATAGGTTCAACAAAATTGTGCTATTCCATTATTCATCAAACCGAGAAAGCGTTTTCACTATTCTAAAATACAATACAAAGTTACAAAAGGAGTGACTGAAAAATAACACCAACTAGAGGAATATTGTATTTTCGCCCTTTACCATCAATAGGTCAACAAGAAACATAAAAACACATTGGATGATGGGAAACTTTAGGCTAAACATTTTCAAGTTGGTAATATGGTAATACTATATGGCATTAAAGTTAAAGGCTAGGAGAAGAAACTTGAAATTGTGTGGTTAGAACCATTTCTTATTGAGGACATCTCACCTTCAAGAGTTATAAAATTGAAGACTTTGCAAGGGAAAATTCTCAAATCACATGTTAATGATGCATGCCTAAGAGATATATAGCTTAGTAATATTTAACATAGGTTAGCCATAGGACTGTGGATGAAAAAGCTAACCAATTAATATGTAAAGGACTAATCTATTAAAAAGATAGAGCTAATTGAATTTTATTAAGTTATTAATTTTTTTTGTTTTTGCATTTTAAAATTAATTCAATTAAATTAATTAGAAAGTAGTTATAGATATGACTGACATAATGGTCGGTTGAATAAGAAAAGTAATTGGAAAGATGACCTAGGTAACTAGATTAAAGCAACATAATGGAGAAGGAGCGTGATCTTCACAATCTCCTTAGGGAGAAACAATGTTCAAAATGACAACAGTATAAAGAAGAACAACATATAGAATATAAGGTAAGAACTGACTTGGATCACGAAAGAAGAATCTTGCAGAACAAACACATAGAGTATGATTTGACAGTTCAATGAGCTATAAAAGAATAATTGGCTATTCATTTGCAAGTAGTTCCAGAAAATCACTCATGTCTAAGAACATAGATTATAACCCTCATAGAATATATCATAAAAGACAAGTAGAGGGAGCCATCAACTAGAGTAATCAACTATGGTTTTCTCTTTCTGATAAGTTACATGTTCCTTACATACCATTATCATCAAATGATCAGTAGAGGTTATTTCATTTTTTTTCACAATTACTATCCACTACGTGGGAAAAGTGATGAGTAAAAGGCATGCACGTGTATGGTGACAATCAAAGAGTGAAGCATAAATCAAAGAGACAATTTTGAGCGAATCAATCAAGTAATAATGACAACACAATTAATTTAACTTCTATAAAAATAAAAAAGCCCACCGATTTTTTGAAAATATTGCTTGAAATTCCAGTTGACACCCCATACAACTTGGATGATATCCTTGATAGCCCAAAACTTGCCTTTTTTTTACTTTGAGCTTCTTGATTACCTCCTAACATAGCAACTTTAATATGTTTTATCCATATAAAAATTAAAGGTAGGGTATGATGAAGAAGAGATTACACTCGAACCATGAATTAAATCAATATTTGACCTCATTGGAAAAATTGAATTGGGAATACACATACATAAAATCAAATAGGAAAAGGTTGAGGAACCTACATGGGAAAATAATTTTGAATCCTACCTCATGTAGGCCAAGATGAGAAATAAATGGAACTCCCAGACTTATTTCTTAGAAAAATCCAACATTCGCAACATTCTTGGCACTCTGCTAGTCGTAGATTTGAGGGTGGGGGAGATGTTGGAGGAGCTAGTTGACTGAGATGACTAGTGCAAACTTATGTCAGAAAATCAAAATTGTAATGAAGGCTAGCTAATGATAGGTTAAATTTCATGGAGGTTTTAATATTGAGATCATGATTTTAAGAACCATGGCCCTCTATTCGGTTTCGCCCCTCTAGCCGATGCCACTAGTTCCCTATTGGTCATGTCTATTTCAGTTTGACTTGACTTTACTTATTCCCCTAGATCCTCCTCTACTTGGTCTTAGCCTCCTATTGGGTTGGTGTCATTCTTATCATTTGGCTAGTGGCTTGGTTCCCACGGTTATTCTCCACCTTATTGAGTGGGTCCCTATTCCTCTTCCATCACTACCTCTAGCTTGGTCTCTCATCATCCTAGGCTATGCAGTCGCTCGCCTTTTCATTTCCTAGGTCAGAGAGTATTTTTTCGCCTCCTCTAGAAGTGTTGTTTGAGGTGGAAATTGAAGCTTCCAATACTCTTGTGGCCTCTACCCTTAATTTTAGCAAGCAGGGGGATTCTAAGTTTATGAAGAGGCCTTATTGAGTAGTTCATGGGCCTTTGGTCCTCCCCTCATACGGTTCAGAAATCGATTGCAAAGAACTGGAATCCTCTGATGAAGGCTGCTTTTATTTCCTCTTTCTGTGGCAAGGGTTTCTACAACTTTTATTTTCAGAATCGTCTAGATCATGAATTTGTGTTCGCGAGCGTTTTGTAGTTTATGGCCACCAAGGGGCTCTATCTAGATCAATGGAGTCCCAATTTCAACACTGATTATGATTTTTTGTCTTCAGTTCCAGTCTAGGTGCAACCCCTCCATTGCTACAATGATGTGACTTTCCGTCTTATTAGGAAGTCTTTGGGGAGGTAGATTGACTAATCTGAGCCTAAATATGGCCTTTTCTCCTATGCTTGGATGTGTGCAGAGTTGGATTTAAAAAAGTTTTATGGCAGCAGTCAACCTCTATATGAATATTTGGTCGCATGTGTAAGGCATTGATTATGATAAGTTACCCTTCAGGTGAAAGTTGTTCCGTGAATATGGATACTTTGCAAAAGGTTACCCTAAAATTGGAGCATCCGTGGAGAAGCTCTCTAGGGATCCAAAATATCAATCGACATAGGTTAAGAATCAAAATTTCTCAGAGCTTCATCCTCTTGTCAGCAACCCAGATTCGGTTTAGGCCAACTTTTGAGTGGACTTAGCCCCCTATTAGAGCTCATTGGTTGGATTTGGTCTCGATTTGGAAAATGAGAATAGATTTGGAATATTGGGGTTTGTGGTTGGGGTTGTTAGTTCAGATCCCCCCTAGCCTCCCCCCTCATTCTGTCCCCAAGGATCGAATGACAAAAGGAAGAAGGTGTCTACTTCAAGTCTTGACACCAACAACAGTTCCAATGATTCTTCAGATGAAGAGGAGGAAATAGAAGGATTCATGGCCCCCTTCGAACGTAAGGAACTTGTTGTACAATATAGCTCAGTTAACAATAGATTGGAGGGAACAAGGCAGAGGCAGCCTCTGATATATATATATATATATATATGATGCAAAACAAACAATGAAGTTATACCAGAAAAACTCAAAATAAGAAGAATTAGGAGTCCACCACACTATTCCACATCAACTAGTGAATGTAGGAAACAAAGTAGGTGGTGTGGTTGGGGGGTGGAAACAACACAAGCCTTAATAAGGGCATGGATAACCGTAAAATTTGATTAATGAATATTATACCTTGGAATTGTAGGGTCTTGGTTTAGTAAAACCAATCAGGGAAGTAAAATCCCTTATCAATAAAGAAAGAAAAGAAGTCACCCTCCTACAAGAAACAAAGATGGGTTAGGAGTCTATCATATTTATCAAACATAAGTTTTGGAACACTAGCAAGATGGAAACATGTAGTTTAAGAGGAACATCTGGACGCGTTTGCACATTATGGAATCCGAAAAATCTAAACCTGGTAAGTACTCTAAAAATGTCCCACTCAATAGAAACTATTTTTAGTATTATTTAGAAACAACAACTCTTCACAACGATCAATTTGTACATGCTCGTCCACTTTTGGGAAAAGAAAGAGTGTTGGGACTCCTTGATGGAGCTGAAAACCATTGAGTTCAAGAATAACTGCATTATTCAGGGAGAATTCAATACCACAATGGGAAATCGCAAAAAAATAGGGGGCTCCATAATTCGTGATGCCTAACAAGAATACATGGACGACCTCATCCTAGCCTTGAACCTATATGATGTCAAACCTGAAAATTTATCATACACCTAGACTAACAAAAGAGTGGGTCCAAACCATAGTGTGGCCCATCTGGACCAGTTCCTTTCTATTGAAAGTATCATCACTTTGAATCATAGCATTAAATCCCCCGTCATCCAATGCGCTGGATCATATCATTGGTCGATTCAAGTAGACATCTCCCTACCTTTGGATTTGGGCCCTATTCCCTTTTGTTACTATCCCTAATGGATGTAAATTCCTAACTTCTTCAATATAGTCACCATCTCATGGTCAAGTTGAATTTATGGAAACAAAACTACTATCTAGGAGGCTAATATTCACAAAATTAAAGGAGACATCAAAACTTGGCTCAATGAGCATAAATTCGAAAGAATGTTAAACATAAAAAATATGGAAGAAAAACTAGAAGCAATTCAAGGGAGAATTGAAACCATTCTGATCCAACAATTAGAGATAGAAAAGGAAGTCAAAACCTTCAAGACCCTACACACAACTCTGAGAAGGAAGACGAGTACCAGAGACTACAATCAATAAATAACTAGCTTAAGGCAAGGGATAGGAATACTAAGTTGTCTCACAAACAAGCTAAGTTTTGAGAATTTAAAAACAATATTACTCATGGGGGTGAGATCATCAATAAGTTTGAAGAAATTAAAAGAGTTGTTATAGGGAACTATAAAGATATATACACTAAGGATCATAAAGGGACTTAGAAAACATATACTTCTTCCTCGAGGGAATTCCCCACTTAGTTTTGAAGGAATGGAATCACTCTCTAACTACTCCTTTGAAACAGGAGGAAATCCAAAAGGTAATCTTCTCCTTCCTCACTAATAAGGCATCGGGTCTAAATGGTGTCTTTACCAAATTTTTCCATTCATTTTGGCATGTTATTAAGAAGGACCTATGTAGGCTAGTGTGATACTCCTTAAATTATGTACCATTGGAATCATTCTTTGACTTTTCCTCTGACACAGGAGGAAATCCGAAAAGTAATCTTCTCCTTTACCCCTAATAAGGTGTTGGGTATGGATGGTTTCTCAACAAGATTTTTCCATTCCCTCCGGGATGTGACTAATAAGGACCTATGTAGGCTGGTGGGATGCTCATTTAAGTGGTACTATGGGGAAAAACATAAACTCTACCTTTTTGGATTTAATCCCTACATAATCAATTCCTGGATCATTCTCTAGATTTCAGGTGATTTCCCTCTGTAATGTCTCTTATAAGATATTTTCGAAGCTACTGGCGTGTCATGTCTAGTCATTATTTCCCCTCTTAATCTCTAAAAAGGAGGGGGGTTTTGTCCATCAGAGACAAATATTTGACAATATCATGCTTGTTGAATTGAGGCTTCCATTATCCATATCATGTTTAAGAGATATTTTTCAGCGTAAATCACATGATATTTCATTTGTCGATGCAATTCGAACCAACCAGTTGAAGAATCAGATCCAGCTTTGCAAGTTAAATAGTCATAGAAGAACCTCCAACAACTATAATACTTGACTAGGCAACGACTATATTGACTAATGGCTAAATTTGACTAGGAAATGGTTAGTTGGACTGGACCAGGGGCATAAAAATAAGTTAAAAGTCAAAGGGACATATGAATTTACATAGAGGTTTTAACTATTTTATAAAATTTATTTATATATATATAGATAAATTAATTTAAATGATTATTAAATTAATAGTTAGTTATAAA